>JASAMX010010180.1:0-11246 GCA_030248175.1 Microlaimidae sp. YZB2_3 | reverse complement strand
AAACCAAGGCTAGCACAGAGACAAATGCACATGAATGTGTCATCGTGACGGACGGGCGTGCTGATTGTTGTGCTTAGCCCATCTGTTCATCCTTCTGGGGGGTCTGATTAGATTGTAGAACTATGCCCGCGGCTTCTTAGGTTGTCGCCATAGGTCTTCAACTCTCAACGCCCATGGGGCTCAGCTGTGCAGCTGAGGGAGTGTTCCTTGCCATGGGGCCCCTTCATACAATGTGGGCACCGGTCTGCACTGTTCTCGCTGCCAATCCTGTGCCTGATAAGACTTCAGGAGTCTGTAGGCACCCTTCAGACCTCAGCTGGTGATAATGTCGTTTCGCTGTATCTCGGTAGGTCTTTTTCAGAACTGTCAACTTGTGCCTATGCAGATCTTCTGTAATTTCTCCAACGCGGTGATTTTGTACTGCTCACCTCGAAGCTCCATGAACTGGGATGCGCTGGTGGTGACTAGGGATGCACACCGCCACCTTTGTTCTCTTTTTGGTCTTTCTTCAAGAGCGCGGACCCAGGGCGTTATTTGGGCTTTTGGATCTTTTCTGGGCCAACTTGGCTCTCCTGCAGCGCAGCAATCTCTTGACATCCATGGGACAGCATGAAATTTAAGACTTCTTGAATCTTGTTGCTTATCCCATTTGCAATTAAACTGTAATTTTTTTAGGCTGGACGCAGCAGGCGATACCCGAAGCCATGGGCAAACAGACTTGAGATGCCGGTAGATGTTGTAGAGTTGAGCGGTTTGCTGGACAAACAAGCATAATTGCTTCTCCATTCCATCATCGCTTTAAGTCTACTGCAGTTCTTTCTAGTTTTGCTGAAATGGCACCACCTGTTGCAGATGGAACACAAAACAGAGGCACAGTTCCGATTGATGATAGAGTTACACACCAAACAGGTCCAGGGACCAGGGTTCGGGTGTATTCCTGAAGCCAGCACCAACGACCGGATCAGCGAAGCTGGAATTGGCTGATCCCAGTCCAAAAACACGGCGAGTCAGAAAGATGAGGAGTTGGGAGAAAGGTATTCATCCTTTGCAACGGTGATTCCTCTAGAGATTCCATCGTTGACACTTACACCACGAGTAGGCGACGGGTAAGAGAAGCACGGGTGTCATCGTGACGGACGGGTGTCATCGTGACGGACGGGTGTCAGCGTGACTGACGGGTGGCATTGTGACAGACGGGTGTCATCGTGACGGACGGGTGTCATCGTCACAGACGGATGTCAAAATAAATGATTTGAAAACTTTGTTTCTAAAGATAATTTGTCTTGCTGGCTAACTTTCAAAAAAAAAAACTTTCACAATTTAATATCATAACCTTTTTTAAAACTCGAATAAGCGACAAAAACAAAACAGATACTGCGTTAAAACCAGAATAAATAACACAACTATATTATGCAGCATAAAATCACATTAAAGCAAATTTAACCAATTAAAAAAAGGCAAATTTAATCTCTTTTAATATAAATCGCGAAAATAAACTAAAAAAACATTTGTAATAATTTGTCATAAAATAATTTAAAAAATACGACTACAACAAGGACTATTTGTTTAAAAAACAAACAGGAATAAAAATTTTTTAGTTTAATTTGAAAATGATAAGTGAAAAAAGCAACAGAATGTGACACGCAAGTTTGCACAATTGTAGTTTCTTTAAAATAAATATTCGTTATTTTCATTCGGGTTTTTTTTATATAAACAAAAAAAGAAATGAAATTTACTGTTAATATTTTAAATTTAAGTTAGAAATGTACTTTAAAAAATAAACGAGAAGGGGTTCAAAAATCATGAACCTTTTATATGCATATTCAAATACCATCCACTACGCAACTGTATTTATAAGAAAATTCGCCTAAAAGCCGAATATAAACTGCCGTTTGTAACTCACTGGAGAATTTTCCTGCAATATTTCAATTTTTTTTGGCGAAAAGCGGGACATTTGAAAATAATGTAAAATGAACTTTATTAAAAATTTCGACAAATCTGTGGGAGTTTTATAAAATTATATTTGTGTTCTTGTTTTTTGATTTTAAAAAGAAAAAAAATGCTAATATGCTTTGTTGCGTGGTTTACATCCTTTATTAGTAAAATATATTTCGGTCTTTACGTTTATTTTTGAAAACTTGCTTTGTCTTCTTGCTTTTCGGTTTTTGTGTTTGTCCTTTATTTTCTTTTTTTGAAGAAAGGAGAAGACGCTTTATGTGCCGTAACATTAGTACTCATCCGTCTCTCCCCCTCACACTCAAAACACCCGAAGAGAAAAAACCCTAAAAATAAGTGTTTAACATTAGCCACAATTTTTTAAACTACTGCTATTGCTACACATAGTGTCCCTCCGTGAAACTCAAAGTGCAAGCGTAATAAAAAAGGGATCTCTTTTGTCGCTTGCGCAGGTCGCTTGGGGGGGTTGTACAGCCAAATTTATTGAAAAATTTGGCCGATACAGGAATTGAACCCGTAACCTCCAAAGTCGACTCTGGCGTGCTATCCATTACACCATAGGCCGGACAAAAAAAAGGGAAAGATAATCGCCTTTTTTTTTATTAACGCTTGCACTTTGAGTTTTCACGGAAGGGACACTATGTGTCACAATAAGTCAGTTAGTTTTAAAAAAATATAGTTTGGCATAATAATATGGTTTTTTTAAACATCTTTTAATTTTTAATGGGTTTTTTTCTACATTTCTTCGGGTGTTGTTTTGAGTACTGAGGGGAGACAGATAAATGTTTACTAAATGTATTTAACGGCACAATAATAAAGTCGGATTCTTCTTCCTTTTCTTCAAAAAAAGAAATAAAGTGACAAACACAAAAATCTCGAAAACCATAAAAAATGACAATAGATTTTGGAATAAATCGTTAAAGATCCTTGAATATTTTATATTTTACTAATTAAAGGATTGTAAACAACGCAACAAATGCATATTTAGCATTTTTTTTCTTTTTAAAATCAAAAATACAATAAATCTGAACACAAACTAATAAATTTTAATAAAAACTACCGCAGATTTGTCGAAATTTTAATGCAAAATAAAGTTCATTTTACATTATTTTTAAATGTCCCCAAAACACCAAAAAAAGTAAAAATATTGCAGGAAAACACCAGTGGTTACAAACAGCAGTTTATATTACGCTTTTAGGCGAATTTTCTTATAAATACAGTTGCGTAGTGGATGGTCTTTGAATATGCATATGAAGGTTCATAGTTTGAACCCCTTCTCGTTTATTTTTTAAAGTACATTTCTAACTTAAATTTAAAATATTAACGGTAAATTTCATTTCTTTTTTTGTTTATATAAAAAAACCCGAATGAAAATAACGAATATTTATTTTAAAGAAACTACAATTGTGCAAACTTGCGTGTCACATTCTGTTGCTTTTTTCACTTATCATTTTTAAATTAAACTAAAAAAATTTTTATTCCTGGTTGTTTTTTAAACAAATAGTCCTTATTGTAGTCGTATTTTTTAAATTATTTTATGACAAATTATTACAAATGTTTCTTCTTAGTTTATTTTCGCCATTTTTTTATATTAAAAGGGATTAAATTTGCCTTTTTTTAATTGGTTAATTTTGTTTTAATGTGATTTTATACTGCATAATATAGTTGTGTTATTTATTCTGGTTTTAACGCAGTCTCTGTTTTGTTTTTGTTGCTTATTCGAGTTTTAAAAAAGGTTATGATATTAAATTGTAAAAGTTTTTTTTTAAAAGTTAGCCAGCAAGACAAATTATCTTTAGAAACAAAGTTTTCAAATCATTTATTGTGACATCCGTCCGTCACGATGACACCCGTCCATCACGATGACACCCGTCCATCACGATGACACCCGTCCGTCACGATGACACCCGTCTGTCAATGACACCCGTCCGTCACAATGACACCTGTGCTTCTCTTACCCATCGCCTACTCGTGGTGAAAGTGTCAACGATGGAATCTCTAGAAGAATCACCGTTGCAAAGGATGGATACCTTTCTCCCAACTCCTCATCTTTCTGACTCGCCGTGTTTTTGGACTGGGATCAGCCAATTCCAGCTTCGCAGATCCGGTCGTTACTGCTGGCTTCAGGAATACACTCGAACCCTGGTCCCTGGAGCTGTTTGGTGTGTAACTCTATCATCAATAGGAACTGTGCCTCTGTTTTGTGTTCCATCTGCAACAGGTGGTGTCATTTCAGCAAAACTAGAAAGAACTGCAGTGGACTTAAAGCGATGATGGAATGGAGAAGCAATTATGCTTGTTTGTCCAGCAAACCGCTCAACTCTACAACATCTACCGGCATCTCAAGTCTGTTTGGCCCATGGCTCCGGGTCTCGCCTGCTGCGTCCAGCCTAAACATCTTACAGTTTAACTGCAATGGGATAAGCAACAAGATTCAAGAAGTCTTGGATTTCATGCTGTCCCATGATATCAAGATTGCTGCGCTGCAGGAAACCAAGTTAACCAAGAGATCCAAAAGCCCAATAACACCTGGGTACACACTCTTGAGGAAAGTCCAAGAGGAGAACAAAGGTGGCGGTATCGCATTCCTAGTCCACCACAGCATCCAGTTCATGGAGCTTCGAGTTGACATATGGAATAAGCACTTGGAGATACAGAAGATCTGCATAGGCGTTAACAGTTCTGAAAAAGACCTACCGAGATCCAGCAGAACGACGTTATCGCAGCTGAGGTCTGGATACTACAGACTCCTGAAGTCTTATCAGCACAGGATCGACAGCAACATTGCAGACCGGTGCCCACATTGTATGAAGGGCCCCCATGACAACAAACACCTCTTCAGCTGCACAGCTAAACCCACAGCGCTGAGATCTGAAGACCTATGGCGACAACCTAAGAAGCCGCCATATTTCTAAATCTTCTCAGACCCCCAGAAGGATGAACAAGATTGGCTAACCACAACAATATGACACCCGTCCGTCACGATGACACCCGTCCATCACAATTACACTTGTCGATCACAATGACACCTGTCCGTCACGATGACACCCGTCCGTCACGATGACACCCGTTCGTCACGATGACACCCGTCCGTCACGATGACACCCATCCGTCCCCAGGTTGTCTTTCGCATGGCCGCGTTTGTTAAATACGAGTGTCACACCTTTGTCCTGGATGATCATATTATCCACCTTTGATAATTTTTATAAACCCAATAAGGACGGCTCTTGAACCTGCCTCCAGAAGACTGGAGGCAGGTAGGAGGCAGAAAAAACTGCCTCAGAGGCAGAATGGCGGCAGGGTGGAGGCAGGTAGAAGGCAGGATGGAGGCAGGTCAAACTGCCTCAGAAGCAGGTAGGAGGCAGGTGACCCTGCCTCCTAGTTGAAGCAGGTACAGATTAGGAGGCAGTTAGGAAGCGGCTAAACCTGCCTCGGAGGAAGGTAGGAGGCAGGGTGGAGGCAGGTAAAACTGCCTCCTATGTTGAGCATATACAGGTTAGAAGGCAGGTAGGAGGCAGCTAAAACTGCTTCGGTGGCAGGTAGGAGGCAGGAAAAAACCGTTTTTCCCCAGTCAGGCACCCCATCCTTACCAGCTTATTCATCCAGTGTGGTTAATTTTAAAAAGTACTGCACTTTCATTAATTAATTCATGCATTCGTTCATTCAAATATTCATTCCTTTTAACAAAGCTATATTCTTGTTTATAATTCGTTACCCTTTGGGAATTAGTTTTTGGTGTAATGTTATACAATTTTTTAGACTTGACTTGATATATCGATTTGTATTAATTTAAAAGCAGAACAAATACATCAGAGTGAAATTAGATGATTAAAAAAATGAAATTCACCCGAGTGAAATTAACGGAGTGTTCAAGTAACCAAACCACTACAAATTCATTTTTTGAGAAAATACCACGTACAGAGAAACATATCACGCAGCTAACTAAAAATTGGTTACATAAACACAAGCAATTTTTTAAATTTTTCTTGGCTTGCAGGTTTATTCTTTATTTCTTCCTGATCAGGAGCGATTACGCTCTTAATTTCAGTATAATATAAATGTACCTTTAAAGTTGCGGTGCGGAGTCACTTACTTCGATTTTAATCCTTTTTTGTGAAAACATTTAGCCTGCCCCCACTAGCTAATACTGCACCAATTTTAACGATCAAAGTATCAAATCAAAGTAAAAAAAACCGATTTTTTAAGGTGCATAATTTGTAATTTAAATCGTTATATCCATTGAGCAATCTTTTACGTACAGAATTGTCGAAAAACACCATTTTTTGGGTGGTCATAACCCCTGAACCACTGGAGATATTTTGTAAAAAAAAATTTTGTGTGTTATTGGGAGCAGGGGTAAGGTTTTCACAAAAATATCAAAATCGAAGACAAAAAATTTGACTCCGCACCGCACATTTAACCTTATTTTCTTAATAAATGTACAATATACTACGATTTTATTTTCATCATATTTGGTTTTAATTTAATACAAAGCACGTGTTGATTTTGTTTGTTATAGTTTTTGCCGCTACTGGAAGAACTTTATTCCAGGTTTAAGAATGTAATTAATAATACTTCGTTGATGTCCAGCATACAAATTTTTGCTCCGAGATCTGAAAATATTTTCGCCACATTGAAACCAATACCTTGAGCGGCGCCAGTAATAACCACAATTTTTTTCTGAAAATAAAAAAAGTAGTTTAATAAATATTAAAAAAAGTAGTAGTTAGAGCTGTGGAGTTAAGAAAATTTGGTTGGTTGAATGCTATTGGATTTTTGGTAGAGCGACAGTTTCTTAGGAGGTGTAAGTTCGGATTAAAACGAACTGTTCCAATATGCAGTAATATTCATTCGATTTTATGTAAAGAATTTTTAAGATTTGTTAGTGCCCAGTAACTGACTAAAATGAACAAAACTTTATATTTTAAAAACACCAAAATTAAGTTGTATTTTAAATAATTGTAGACAAAATATAGTAATTTTGATTAATAATAAAAAATCATGTCAATTTCTGTGTAAAAAAATCCGTTATAGATGCATTATTTGGACTAAACTCCGCCCACAAAAGTAGAAAAATCTATAAAATATCAGTCCTGAGCCAAAAAAAAGTATTTAAAAAAGGATGCTTGGAATTTAAAAAAGTCCCCAAAAAAATTTTTTAGAAAAAATTATAAATGCTTAAAATACGTTGCTCGAGAGCGCCACGTGGTACTAATTATAGTAAAAACTATTAAAAAAAACCCGTTTGAATTTCTAAATCCACTAATTCACATTTTTGAATTATGGCTGACCTGAAATTGCTTAAATAAATCACTTTGTAGCGCTTCCACGCCACGCATGATGTTGCAAATGCAGACTATTATTAAGTTATATATTACATATTTTATTTGTTAAAAGTATTACCTCAACATTTTTTCGCTTGTATGTTAGTTCATCCCAAATTGTTAATGGAAATGCTACAATAATATCCCATATCCTTGCTAAAACCCATAATGTTTTGGCAAACATATTTTCTTCTGCCATTTTTACTAAAAACACACACTATTTTTATTTTTATCATAAATAAACGAATATTAAAACATTCATGAATCCAAATAATATTTAAAACCAAAAGTTCAAAAAATCTGAATACATTCCAAATGTTTTAATTTTTACAACGATAAACGTTAACCGAATATGAAATATTCGTTGGTAAACTTTTAATCGAAATTAAATTCATTCATAATTAAATTTTATGATTTGTACAGTTTATAGCTCTTTCTTTGAAATAAAAATAATAAGAACATTAAAAAGTTCTGCTTAGTTAGCATTTAAAAAAATGTCACCGGTGTAAAAAAACCACATGGACTACAGTAGTACCAGGTGTGATTCCGATTTATTCCGGTATTACTGCATAAAGTAGAAATATGCACTAATTTGTTTTTGGACAGTACACAATTTAGTAAACTTGCGCAAAATTTTTATCGATTGATCTGCCGATCAATAATTTTTCTGAAAATAAAATTAGTAAAATAAAATAAATTAAAATTATAAACTAAATAAAATAAATTAGTAAATATTGCATATTAGTAATTTTGAAAACCAATCAATATCACTTACGTTGTTTCAAAACAAAAACGATCATTAAAAAAGTGGAGATATAAATTAAAAACATCTTAATTTTTGACTCCAAACTCCAAAAAGCTGGTAATAAAATGATGACTTAAGTTTAAAAAGCAAATTGAAATTACTATTAAACAAAATGCAATAAAGTTTTATCTTTAGATCGGAAAAAGTGCAATGTGAAACAAAAGAAACGAGTTTAAGCGAGAATAACAATGTACTTTAAGGGTAAAAAGTGTCGGAATCATTTTTACAACGACGATTGCGCAATTTGTTTAGTTAAATGGTAAAAATTGACCAATTTTTTTGTAAAGAATAATAACATTAAAAAAATTAGTTAAAAATATAAAAATAATCTAATAAAGTGTTATAATTAAACCCAACGATAAATGGTTTAATTAATAGTTGACACGATAGTCAACAAAAAAAAAAAATAATTGAAAAAACTAGGACGAAAAACCATCACTGATAATCAAAAAACTTTGAACCGGATTCAATATTTTTATATCGCCTAAAAATTAATAAATATGAATTTTAAAACAAAAACTAGAAGTTTGAAGTAGCATGAACTGTCTGTATTTCAGATGAAAAAAGTTTTTTATAAAATTTGTTTAAAAATTTTAATAAAAACGTCTCTACAATGGACGATACTAAATATTGCACAGAGTCCAAAAAGTAGACCAGGCTCCGATTTTCCCGCCAAAAACAGGACCACTCTCAATAGACTCGGTCTGAAGTTTTTTTAACTTCCAGTGTATAAATGAATTTAATGTTAATAAAACTAGCATCGCCAATATAAACTAAAAGAAGCTACTAAATTTTATAAATAAAATAAAATGTCTAAAAACTGCTCAAATATTCTATAATATATTGTAATTGTTTTATTGTTCTTCATCGTATATTCATAAATGCTAATTTTAGTGATAAGTGGTATAGTGCGGAAAACTTTACAGGTCGATTTTACCATTAGCTTTCACTTTTGTGCACATGCACAATAATTCAGTTTTAAAATTGTCCATTTATTTCCTAGCAAAGAACACAATGTATTAAAATCAGATTTTATTTCATTTTTTATATATTAACTTTGCAAATACTTTTAAAATTATTTAACCTTAGGTTTATAAACGAAATACTAACTTTATAATAGCTTTACAATATTATTAATTTTACTAAATATTTAAGTTAAGTTTCATAATAACATAAAACGTAATACTTAAAATAACTTGTAACAATTTCATGTTATAACGTAATAAATAAACGCCGCTGCACGATATTTGCCATACGCTTCTTTCGGGTGCTATTTTTCCGCCTTAGCGGCCGGTGCTTTTTTTCCGCCACCCAAACTGGTTTTATGAAAAACTGAAAATGTGCATAAATATTTCTCGCATAAATCCCTGTTTTAGCGGGAACGGGACACGAGGGTACTGGACACGAGGGTACTGGACACGAGGGTACTGGACACGAGGGTACTGGACACGAGGGTACTGGACACGAAGGTACTGGGCTTAAAAAAATTGCGTTCACCACAACCTCGCAGCAAAATCGATTCATTATGCAAGGGGGATACGAGGGTACTGGACACAAGGGTACTGACGAGCAAAAAATATAACCTTCCGGCATAAATCGAGATAAACTTATTACATAACAATCAATAGTTTGTTTTACTTAAATATCATAGTTTGTTTGACTGACTTTTAAAAGGTAGGATTATAAAACTAAAATTTTTGAGAAGACATAAAACAAAAATAATAATATTATAACATTAAAACATTTTCGTGTAATTTGTCTACATTTTCCTGCATGATTTTATATAATAACTAGCTTTAAAAATGCTGAGAATAGGTTGTCGTTATGCTTTGATTGTGCTGTCAAAAAATTTTTGTGGTTATTTTTCGTGGGGTGTAGAAAAAATAAATTAATAATTTTGCTATTAATAACCTTTCACAAACATTTTAGTAATATATTTTCCGAAAAACAATTGCTTGCCTTTTTTAACAGTAAATTATTCGGTATTTTTTAAGAGTACACTATTTTTGAAATATTATGATAAAGTTTAGCTTAATTTTTGGGTTTTGCTTAGGCTTAGGGAAATAAAGTTTACCGTGCAATGGTGGGGTTTCGGAGACTCCCAAAGATCCGTTGTTTGAATATTTTACTCACGACTCTATAGTTAGATTGAAATGCATAAAATATCATACATGAAAAATCTTACAATTGTATGTTTTTTTATTAAAAGCACATTTTGTTTGCCTTGTCTTAAATGATAAACATGTGTTCAAATGAATTCCTTAAAGCAGCACTGTCACAAATCAAAATCCTATATCGCCCAACCCGGACTGCTCCTTTAATACTGAACCAATCGAGCTGAAATTTAAAAATGTTGTAGCCTTGTAGTGGAGCACTCCAAATCCCAAATTTGAATTAGATAGGTTCGGTATTAAAGGAGCAGTCCGTTGCGGGCGATATAGGAATTTGATTTGTGACACTGCTCCTTTAAGCTAGAGTGAATTAAAAAAGGGAAGAAGTTATTTTTTTACATTTCTACTGCTACAACCTATTTTTGCAGAAGTTATTTTTCCAAAGATTTTATCATAAAAATTCAATTACTTTAATTTTAAACTGTGTGTAAAATAACTTTTAAAAATTTCGTGTTTTAGTATGATGTTTTTTAAACTATTTACGTAGTTTTTTATTAAAGAAAAAATGTTATTTATAATTAAAAACCAAGCGATCTTATGTAACGTTTAATTGTCTACACGTTCAAACGATTAAAATTTAATTCAGCTCAGCTCAGCTCATTTAGTCTAAATAAGCTGACATGAACGCATATTGTTAAAAGAATTAAAAACACGCAGTGTTTTTAGTAAAAATTTGGATTGAAACCCAATTTCAGCAGGTCAGCCTGGTTTATAATCCTTCAACTGACAAAAAACAATATTTTTTTCCAAATGTTTAGGTAATATTTTAAGTTTTCATGGTTTATGCTTTAATTTCAGTATTTATAAACTCTTTGTATATAATTTAACAGAATTTTTTTTTATTTTGTACATTTTTCAAGTGGTTTTTTGCTTTTGAAAACTAAAATTAAAGCGTAAATCATGAAAACCTAAATATCAAGTGAACATTTATAAAAAATATTCAAAAATAACATACAGTTTTACAAAACAAACGAATCAAAATTTAACAAA
>JASAMX010010179.1:0-20722 GCA_030248175.1 Microlaimidae sp. YZB2_3 | reverse complement strand
TACAGGCATTACTCATTTTTTTTTAAAGTAGAAAATTGGGAAATTTCTCTAAAATTTCCTTTGGTGGACACACGAACTTTTGAACATCACAGTTGACTGTGCATTACGTTGATGAAACTGGTATCAAAATGAGTAGTTTACTTACTAACAATCAATTAATATTCAACAATTGTACATTTTTTAATGCTGCCGTTAGTATACAAAATCAGTAAAATTACCAGGTAAAAAATGAATTCCAATATAAAAAAATTAATCTTGTCCGGATACTAAAGCAGTCAGTTAGAGCTTCTTGGATTTTGACGAGAACCAGTTCCATTCTGCACTGCTAACGATATCTTTAATTTTCTCAGTGACTCCTGATCCAGTTCCTCGCTTGCTGTTTGGACTGGTTTTTTAACACTAATTTGTTCCGGTAACTTAGTCTACGCTATCAGCGGAGGCAGATGGTAATCTACTTTTATCTGGTCAACTGCGCCAGTTTTTAAAAACTTGTCTTTATTTTCATTCGTCGTAGTAGCTATCTCCAAATTTGATTCCTTTAATTTATACGTTGATGCAGCAAAAGGGGCGACTAAGTTTTCATCTTGTACACATGGTTCTGGTGCTTCTTTTACTGGTTCTTTTAGTGCATTAGAGTAGGTATTCGTTTTAGCCAGATTTTTATCGGGGCTTGTTTCCGCCATATCCATTGATATAACAGAATCCGCGGGATGATTCATTTTATCTGAAAAAAATACACCAGGGATTGAATATGTTTATTGCACTAGAAATAAACAATGTAATACATAAAGCTTTCTCATAATACAATAAGTACATACAACCATTGGTGGGCGGAAAAAGAATTAGGGGGGTTGTGAGGAATACGCCCCAAAAATTTCGAAACTGCCGACATCCCCCCTTTCCGAAATTGGGGAACCCTGGACACTGATTTAATTTGATTATAATGTTGCTGCATTGATTATAATGTTGAGTCTCGAGATATAAGAACAAAACCAACAAAAATACTTAAAATTTTGATTAGAATAAAGTGGTTTATTAGTTAAAAATGGTTTAATTAGAGTAATCTCTTCTAAAACGTCATAACATCCCAGATCTCATAGTTGTTGTATGCATGCATAGTAGTAATGGGCAGTTCCGGTTCCGGATGTTCCGGGAAAAATTTGGAATTCCGGTTCCGGTTCTGCAGCCCACTCGGGGCATCCTTTAAAATTAGTTGTTGATGACAGTAGAACTAATGCAAGAAATATTTTTTTGCAAATAAGGTTATATTTAGAACAATCTACTCCCGTCTTAAGTAACTGCTGATTCATTGAATGCACTCTAGAAAAATTTTTATCTGACTTAAATAAGTTCTCTTTTTGAGCCTTTAAAAGTTATTTCAGATAGTTGCGTTGATATTTTGTTGGAATTACGGTTTATTTTGGCGGCAATTAAGTCACAAATTTGATTAGATTTGATTAGCATTAGATGAAAAATGATATAATGATACAACAGAATTAAATTATGAATAGAATATGCACTATGAACCATTAGTTCTGTTATCTGATCATTAATAATAATAAAAACACTTAAATTATTGATTTAAAAAAACTTTGTTAAAAGACGGACCCCCCTAAATTTGAAATCTTGCACCCCGGGTCGACACCACCTAAAATTCCGAGGGTTGGGATCGAGACCCCCCCCCTAGATCTCACTTCTAAAAAATTCGGGACCCCCCCTAGATCTCACTTCTAAAAAATTTTGGCTTTTAATCCGTGAGTGGACCCCCTCCCCCGCCCACCCCCCTCCCAAACAAACCCGACCAAAAACATCATACAAACCAAACAAACCCGACCAACATGTTTCCACCTGTGCATACAACAACTATGGGATGCTATGACGTTTTAAAGGAAATTATTCTTATTAAACAGAAATTCATAAAAAATTAAAAACATTTTTTGTTGGTTTTTAACATTCTAATTAAACCAAACCTTGGTATTTTAAGTCAAAAACAAAGCTGCTTCTTCTAAAAAACGCCTACCTGTTTCTTCATTTTGTTGAATAACTTTGTCTAACAAGTCATCTAGATTTTCCAGTTTATCGCTTTCAGCACTATCTGAAACACAAAAGTAAATATAGCTAAATTGTTTTCTATCGCCAAAAATATTTGCCTTCGGTTCCTGCGGGGGGGGGAGTAGATAGGGTAGGATTCATTCTCATAGTTTCAAAATCTTAGTCCTTCTGCTCTGGATAAATATCTAAGACCCCTTTTCTACCCAACTTTATGAATTTTTTACCCTTGACCCCTCCAGGATTTGAAATCTGACTTCTTCTTTTGTTTGTTCCTGTGGCGGAGATAATGCCTTTAACCTCTTTTCGCTGTTCTTTTAGCTTCTAGGAAATTGCTCCATTTTAACCTTCAGATCGATGATTTTGAAATCTGACTTTCCTTTTCCTTCGAGAAAAGTTTAAAATTTACCTATAATGCTAAATTTTTTTTCTAAAACCGTCAATTTTCAACACAAATTCGTATTTTAACACTTCTTTTATAACATTATTTAATAAAATCTAATATTATCCTGTAAAGAGAACAATGATTTGAAAAAGTTTTCCTTTTTAGATGGGATCCCTCCCCTTTCACGTTTTTCTAGATTTCAAAATTTTTCCACTTCGGTTCGACCGTCCTAAAAAGCTAAGGGAAGGGGAGGGTATGCCAATGAACCCCCTTTTCTTAGAATTCATAGCTGATATGGGCCGGCTATAAGTGACTAAACCCATTTGACCGCTCAAAACGCTATATCAACACTGCTAGTATAGAGTTTCGGTTGACAGCCCTATTCTCCATAAAAAATTTTTATAGAGATAAAAATGTCCGTTTTTCTCATTCTACTTTAATAGCTAAATTTTTTTTTGAGAATGCTAATTACCAATATCACAACATACAAGTCCCTAAGCCTGCGCTTGGTTAGAAAATTTACCACAAGATAACTTGTTTTTAACCAAACAATTTTTGATCTTGATTGAGATTTAAAATTTTAAAATAATTTGATTTTAAAAAGAGTTTGATATTGATTTGAGATAACGAATTGCTTTTGAAGTGAAATGATTTGTTATATTTAAAAAAAAAGAAAATTTCCTTCTATTTGTAGACCAGATCGTAATGGTCAAGCGGTGAGAGCCCAAACACCCTTTCCAAGTCAAGGCGCTGTACTGTCAAATCACAACGAGGCAGTGGTCAACCAGGGGGCAGGCCGTGATAGGGGAATATAACTTAGTAATCCTTGGGACTCCAACCTCGCACTTTTAGTTTGTGAAGCGAAGGTTAGTAGACAAACGGTCTAACCCATACATGGGCACGGGGGGGTTGGTTTGGTTGGTTAACCCCCCCAAATTCTAAGAAGGGGGGTTTAACCCCCCCACTCAGAAGTGGGGGGGGAAAGGTTAACCCCCCATTTTGGAAAAATGAAGAAAAAAATGTCTTTAAAATGACTTCTAATTGCCTCCAAACTTAGGGTTTAAAGGTCAAAATGAATGTTTTAAGCAAAAAACAGCTCAAAAATGCAATAAAAACGGCTTTTTGACCTAAAATTAGCGATTTTTACCTATTTTTCCTTCAAAATCGAAAAACGATATGGGTAAAATGTACTCAAGAAAAAAACGATATGGGTATTTTGCGTTTCTCGGATTTTAACCCCCCTAATTCGGGGTTTAACCCCCTTCACTCCGGGCCATCTTGCCCGTATGGTCTAACCAGTCTAGTTTAAACGGTCTAACCACCACATCCAACATCCCCAGACGCATACATGGGCACGGGGGGGGGTTGGGGGGGTTAACCCCCCCAAATTCTGAGAAGTGGGGTTTAACCCCCCCCCCCACTCAGAAGTGGGGGGGGGAGAAAAAGTTAACCCCCCAATTTTGGAAAAATGAAGAAAAAAAATGTCTTTAAAATGACTTCGAACTGCTTCCAAACTTAAGTTTTGAGGTCAAAATGAATGTTTTAAGCAATAAAAAGCTCAAAAATGCAATAAAAAGGGCTTTTTGACCTAAAATTAGTGTTTTTAACCTATTTTTCCTTCAAAATCGAAAAACGATATGGGTAAAATGCACTCCAGAAAAAAAACGATATGGGTATTTTGCGTTTCTCGGATTTTATCCCCCCCCTAATTTGGGGTTTAACCCCCCCCCCCACTCCGGACCAACTTGCCCATGTATGCCCAGACGTATAGTAAAAGGAAATTTCGTCGAAAATTTCCTTTTACTATCACCTCGTTCTTTTCAAATAGCAAAATCAAATATTTAAATAGACAATAAAATTCATGAAAACCTACCATTTATTGAGGATTCGTTGCTTGTGCATATTTCACTATCATATGGCTTTATCACGAGTACCGGCGCAATGTCTCCGGGCTTCACTACAAAACATTTAAAAGAAACGAAACTGTTCAGTAAGCTTTATTATGATTCATGGACTTTCAGAGAGTAAGAATCGTAAGTAGCTCATACAATAAATAAATAAATAAATTTAATAATTTTAGTCACAAAAATAATTTAAACTTACCCGCGATGTTAGTATTGACTTCCATTAAAGCAGCGCGCTCCACAAGATGTCCAAACACTTTTCTGAGTGTAGCAATTTTAGGCGTTTTAATGGGAAGAGTTCGAGCATCTTTCACTTTTAGTTTGGCTATGGAACCTACTGTCGTCAGCTTTCGCGCCGAAAGCATAGCTTGTAGACCACGGCTAAAATATATTTTCACTAAGTACAGTAATTTTTATCTAATATTTTTTTGTTTACGTAATAAAACTTGTCTCACAACCATGTCATACAAAAAAAAATACCGCGACAAAACTGTTCCAATGTCGGGTCATTTATCTAAAAAGAATTTCCGTATCTTCGCTGTGGAAACTTACGAGGACGAGGTGGTCAATTTGTTAAGGAATTTGTCCACAGCCAACTGGCAGTCCACTAATTCCGGGATGAGGAGGGCGTCCTCGGACTCGGCGGAGATCGGGGTCTCCCGCTGGAGGAGAGACTGATCACTGGCCGTTGTGCCCCCCGACTCTTCGCTGCCACCGCTCAGGTCGCCGGAACGGGCTGATTCCCCTACCGTTGCTGAAGGGGAATACGCTCCGCCCATCTGAAAATATCACTTTCTTATCATTAATTCAGCACATCCTGTTTACTAAGTACCAGAGGTTGGCAGGGGCCTTCAAGAAAATCCCAAAACAACCGTACCCCCTAAAGTTTGTACGTATTCAGAAATTTTGATGAAAAATTTCTTGTGGGCTATTGGGGACAGGGTGAGGGTGTTACAAAAAATCATCCAAATCGAAAACAACAAGTTTGACTCCGCACTGCACCTTTAAAAGCATTTTTATGCTTAAATAGCTTAACATCAGACCTGTGCACGGTCTGGAAATGCCCCCCGTTTTATTGGAGGATTTGCCCCCCCCCCCCCGCCAAAAAATGAAAAAGTACCCTAAAATTATGACGCCATTTTTGACCTATGATGACGCCATCATCGCAATTTTTTTGCAGTTTTTAGCCTATTTCAATGTATTTTAAGCCATTTCAGACCTATTTTTACCTTATTTTCGCTTTTTTTGTCCCTTTTTTCTCTTTTCCCTTCTTCTCCTTTTTTTCTCTTTTTTTTTTCTTTCCCCCCTGCTTGCCCCCCGTTTTATTGCTCCCTCCGTTTCAAAAAAGTTGCACCCCGTGCCCCCCCCCCCCGTTTTGGAATTGCCCCCCCCGTTTAAACCCCGGGGGAGGAGGGCAGTGCACAGGTCTGCTTAACATTATGAGCTTCTATACTTAATTTGATATATCGGCTTACAAAACAACAGGGTGATGTACCATAAACAAATAAATTTTTGAGCTTTGTATTTAAATGTTTCAGTTAATTATATTGTTCGGAAGTTTATTACAACTCACTGGAACCCATATTTGAAAAAAGATATAAATGCAATTTTGAAGTGGTGATTAATTTTTAATAACCACACTTAGCTGTCAAGCAGTAATTTACGCTGAGCAATAATTTTGTTTCGCAATAATTCTGCCATACAATTATTTTCTTATAAACTCAAGGAATTGCCTTTAAAATGAGAAAAACAGAAACAGTTAATATTTTGGACTTTTATTAATTTACAAAATACTGTGCCATTTCAACGGAAAATAATTTTGTTACAGTCGACTTGATAATAGTGCTCATAAATATTTTTGGTGGAGTCCGCTAATGGGGGAGGGTCCACTTCCGGGTGAAAGCCAAAACATTTTTAGGGAGGGGTCGGCCAGGGGTGGGTTTCAAATTTGGGGTGGGCCCAATTTTTTTAGCAAAGTTTTTTATGGCCTAATATTTAATTTTAAAGACTAGAACAGCCTATTTAGGCCTAAAAAGTGCATATGAAGATTGTTTTTACTAAAAAATTATGTTTTTGACAGTAAATATAAAATTATACTTGTAAATTAGCTGGGAGGTGAGGGGGGAGAGGTGGAGGAGAGGGGGTCTAGACTGGACGGGTCTCAAGCTTTGGGGGGGAAGCCAGTGGATTTTTTCCAGGAGGGAGAAGGAGGTTCGAAATTTGGTTCTAGGGAGCTGACCCCTCTAGGAAGCTAAGATTAAAAAAAACTAATATAAATAGGGAATGTATATTTTCCGCGAAGTGGGGAAATATCGTATAACCCCCAACTCTTTAATACTAAAAAAACGAGGCCAAACTGCCGGTGGAACCCCCCTCCTAAACTTTTAGCGTTGTATTACTAAAAGCGCTAAGAATGGGGTATTTAGAGGTACTCCTTTCAAAATTTTTTTGTAAATATCTTCCAAATTTGAGATGCCCCCACAATCTGTGAGCCTGCCACCTGGTATAAACCTCTTTTAAACAAGACACTCACACACTATTGAATAGTAGGTACAATTTTTGAATAGCTTTTTAAAAAACAAGGTTTTGAGGCACTTTTGCCTTGTGTTGTAAACAATTTACAAAACAATAAAATTATTTTTTTCTTAGTAAAATCATAAAAATCACTTTTGTTTTTAATTTTAAATTTCAACTTACTTTCATTACCATTTCCAGCGTTCTAGGCTTAAATCTTTGTTGAAATGACAAAGGAGGCGTACATACGCTAACACTACCCTATAATAACAAATTACAAGCCAGTGAAAAATGCAAGTAAGCAGAAGGTTCCATAAACATGTTTTTTATTTGGCATATTTTCTTACTCTCTAAGTAAGATCAATTATCCATCTTTTTGTGAATTATCCCGGGTCACGATTCAATAAATTGTTTTTGCTATTCAAATTAAAATATTAAGTTTAAAAAATTTGTTTATTTTTATTAGAGAAAAATGCGTAGGTCAACATGATTTGGACTGAAAGTGGAACCAGATACGATGCTATAAACAGCCAAAAATGTTACACACAAAAGCAAAGAAACCATTGTTTCAAAATAAATTAGACGATTTGTCTAAGCCGTTTTTTATCAAAAAGATAGGCCAAACGATGCGTTATGTCATAAAAACACTTAATCTTCGCAAAGCTTCTTTATAATAATATTTACCACGACTCCAAAAACACTGATTAAAAACAATTGCACAACTCAGGTATTCATAAAATTTTGAACTGGGTTCATTGTGTACTGGGCCTGGTTGTTTTAACTTGAAAACTTTAAATTCAGTATTAATATTTTACATGATTTAACAATACCAATACTTCATCGATGAAATTGTACAAAAATTTTGTTTAAATAGAACAAAGCCATCAAACTTGATTAAAAATGTTATTTAAGCGTATAGATGGTTTAATTACACATGGAGAGAAAAAGAAACCCCAGAATTTAAACCAGAAAAAAATTTGACTCAATACAAATTTTGAAATAAATTAGTTTTGTGGGCAAGGTAAAAAGCCACTCTCTCACATTTTATGGGAATAGTACCGAAAGAGTACCCCCAAAATCATATTTTTAGGGTTTTTGGTATTGGAACCCCTTAAATTTAAGTGGTGCGTCTGCTAACGACAACGGTTAAAGTTATGACGCAGTGAATTGACATTAATCTTGCATAATCAAGGTCGCTCGATGAAGTCCTGGCTGATAATTGTTTTTAATTCATTATGAATAACTAAATTCAATAATATTAATTCAAATGCAATTAACTCTTATTTGGTTTATTAGGATTAAGATCAATGCATTTTACAATACAGCACTGTTACGCCTTAATATTATTAAGGTATAACAGTGCTGATATATATTTTTAGACAGTGGAATAGAACTAACAGTTTTCCGGAATTTTATCTCCAGTAATTGATCGCCGCACATTTGATCCCTAGCATGATTGTCGCGCAGTTAATTTGATAAAGTTTTGCTTAGGCTTAGGAAAAAGTAAGGTTTTCATAATGAATTATTGCTAAAAATATATTGCGTTGCTAAAACATTTTAGTTGTTGCGCTTCCGGGGATTAATTTAGTAGAATTAAATTTACCTGTTTGAACAAAGATGGATTATCAACTTTGCGAGGAGACCTCTTCTGGAGCTCGTCGTCGCTGTAGGACGTTACACTTACGTCCGGTGCAAAAGTCACTTTTCTTTTCTGCAAAATAAACACACAATTAACATAAATTAAAATAATGTGGATTGCTTAGTCGTATATTGGCAATGATTTCATATTTTGTAAACCCACTCATGGACTCATGGGCGTAGCCAGGATTTCGGAAAGGAAGGGTCCTATCCTGAACAAAATTTCCGAAAGGGGGGGAGGTCCAAGGGGAAAAAATTCCTAAACGTTATAAAAGCTCTAAAAAAAATTTTTCGCGCAGAGTGTTTATTACCTTGTTTAAAATAAATCTACAAAATCATGAAAAAAATTTTTACAAACAATTTGATACCTTAAAATTTTCAATTTCCAAAACCTTAACAACTGAAAAAAGAGTACATTGATTTACAGCTGAGCAATGCAAAGTGCGAGAAAATGTTTTTAAAATTACTTCTTCTAACTCTTAAATTTTTAATCCCACTATAACAATTTTCTATAACAATAAAAATAATAATAATAAAAATAATAATAATAATAAAAAGCTAAGGGGGTCCGGATCGGACCCCCCTCCTAGAATTCAAAATTCGATTTACCACCCCCCTAGCTTTCCAGACCGTTTTTACCTATGGACCATACATGGGCACGGGGGGGGGGTTGGGGGGTTAACCCCCCAAATTCTGAGAAGTGGGGTTTAACCCCCCCCCCCACTCAGAAGTGGGGGGGGAGAAAAAGTTAACCCCCCCCAATTTTGGAAAAATGAAGAAAAAAAATGTCTTTAAAATGACTTCTAACTGCCTCCAAACTTAAGTTTTGAGGTCCAAATGAATGTTTTAAGCAATAAAAAGCTCAAAAATGCAATAAAAAGGGCTTTTTGACCTTAAATTAGCGTTTTTTACCTATTTTTCCTTCAAAATCGAAAAACGATATGGGTAAAATGCACTCCAGAAAAAAAAACGATATGGGTATTTTGCGTTTCTCGGATTTTAACCCCCCCCCCCCCTAATTTGGGGTTTAACCCCCACCCACTCCGGACCAACTTGCCCATGTATGCTATGGACCCACCCCATTCTTAATGTTTTAATTGGTCTTCACTTCCAAATTTGTGTTACTTTGTTTTGTAATCTTGTTAAGACTATGCTGAACCCCCCTTAGATTTTTATAGTGGGATTAAAAATTAAAAGGTTAGGAGAAGTAATTTTAAAAAACATTTTTTCACACTTTGCACTGCTCACATAGGTGAGCACGGTCGGGGAAGCTAGTGGGGGGTGGTTACCCGGGGTAAATCGAATTTTGAATTCTAGGAGGGGGGTCCCAGGGGGGTCCGGACCCCCCCCCCTAGCTTTTTAGGGGGGGTCGACCCGGGGTGCGAAATTTTGAAATCTAAAGGGGGGTCAGGTGGGGTCCGGTGTCCAAAGCAAAACAGTTTTAAACCATAATAACTTTATTAATTGTTCTTTTTATAGGATAATACTACATTTTATTGAATAAAAAGCCATATTCATGTATAAAAAGGGTGTAAAAGCATAAATATGTGATGAAAATTCACGTTTTTGGAAGAAAATTTAGTATAAAAAAGGTACCTAAAATTTTTCCGAGAGGCGAGGGGGGGGGGTCAGATTTCAAAATCTAGAGGGGGGTCAGGGGTAAAAAATTCGGAAATTTGGGGAGAGGGCGGCCCCCCCTAGATTTTCCTCTAGGGGGGGGGGGGGCCCAAAATTTCGAGGCTAGGGGGGTGGACCCCACCCTGCCCCCCCCCCCTTTGTCACCTATGACTGCTCAGCTATAATTCAATGTACCGTACTCATTTTTCAGTTGTTAATTTTGTAAATCGAAAATTTTAAGATATTGTTAAAATTTTTCCTTGTTTTATACTTATTTTTATTGAATAATAGGAAAATAATGATGTATGTGCCATAACCAAGGAAATAAACACTTTACGCGAAGCGCGGAAAATTTTTTTCAAACCTTTTATAACGTTTAGGATTTGGAACCCCCTGGGCCCCCTTTCAGAACTTTTGTTCAGGGTTGGACCGGCCCCTATTTTGGAAATCCTGGCTACGCCCATGCCTGCAGCAATTTTAAATGAATGAAGTTATTATTGATAGTTAAATTAAAAAAACACGAAAAAAAAACTGATTACGTTGAAGAATTGATTCGAATCGGGGAGAGTGGGAAAAGGGGTTGATGTTGATAACCCCTTAATTTTAGATTAATGTCAAATAAAAAAAAACATGAAAACAAAATAATGATAACGTTGAAGAAATATTAAAATTTTGGTAAATTAAACAAACAAAATGTCTTTAAAATCAAATTTACTATCCCCGAACTTGATTATTAACATAAAAAAGGTGTTTTTAGTAATTAATTAAAAGGTCAAATTTAGCTTCGAACTAATTTATGAGGAAAACCTTTTGGACAAGGGAAATTCCAGTTTTTTCTGGGAAACAACGAGAAAAAACTAAGAGCTAACTGAGCCCCACCATGTTTCTTTAAAAATCTATAATACAAAATATCAATGGTGTCGGTGTGTAAATTATTAAAAGCTTATTTCTAAAATTTAAGAGCTTGCATTGCAATATGTAGATATTTACGCTACAGGGGCGTAGCCAGGATTTGGAAAAGCGGGGCGGGTTGCACTCGATACAAATTTTTCGAAAAGGGGGGGGGTTGTAGGTTGTTGTACTCCAAATTTTCAAAATACTGTAAACGTTAATTTTTAACACATATTTATGTTGTTACACCATTTTTACACCAGAATATCGCTTTTTATTCAATAAAATGTAGTATTATCGTATAAAAAGAATAATTATTAAAGTTATTATGGTTTAAAACTGTTTTGCTTTGGACACCGGACCCCACCTGATCCCCCTCTAGATTTCAAAATTTCGCACCTCGGGTCGACCCCCCCTAAAAAACTAAGGGGGTCCGGCCTAGAATTCAAAATTTGATTTACCCCGGGTGACCACCCCCCTAGCTTCCCGGACCGTACTTACCTATGGACCCACCCCATTCTTAATGTTTTAATTGGTCTTCACTTCCAAATTTGTGTTACTTTGTTTTGTAATCTTGTTAAGACTATGCTGAACCCCCCCTTAGATTGTTATATAGTGGGATTAAAAATTAAAAGGTTGGGAAAAGTAATTTTAAAAACATTTTTTCGCACTTTGCACTGCTCAGCTATAATTCAATGTACCGTACTCATTTTTCACTTGTTAATGTTTTGGAAATCGAAAATTTTAAGATATTGTTAAAATTTTTCCTTGTTTATACTTATTTTTATTGAATAATAGGAAAATAATGAAGTATGTGCCAACACTCTACGCAAAGCACGAAAAATTTTTTCAACCCTTTTATAAGGTTTAGGATTTGGAACCCCCGGGGCCCCCTTTGGGAAATTTTGTTCAGGGTTGGACCCCCCTTTTTTTGGAAATCCTGGCTACACCCATGCCTGCAGCAATTTTAAATGAATGAAGTTATTATTGATAGTTAAATTAAAAAAACACGAAAAAAAAAACTACGTTGAAGAATTGATTCGAATCGGGGAGAGTGGGAAAAAAGGGGTTAATAACCCCTTAATTTTAGATTAATGTCAAAAAAAAAACACGCGAAAACAAAATAATGATAACGTTGAAGAAATATTAAAATTTTGGTAAATTAAACAAACAAAATGTCTTTAAAATCAAATTTACTATCCCCGAACTTGATTATTAACATAAAAAAAGGTGTTTTTAGCAATTAAAAGGTCAAATTTAGCTTCGAACTAATTTATGAGGAAAACCTTTTGGACAAGGGAAATTCCAGTTTTTTCTGGGAAACAAGGAAAAAAAACTAAGGGCTAACTGAGCCCCACCATGTTTCTTTAAAAATCTATAATACAAAATATCAATGGTGTCGGTGTGTAAATTATCAAAAGCTTATTTCTAAAATTTAAGAGCTTGCATTGCAATCCGTAGATATTTGCGCTACAGGGGCGTAGCCAGGATTTGGAAAAGCGGGTCGGGTTGCACTCGATACAAATGTTTCGAAAGGGGGGGGGTTGTAGGTTGTTGTACTCCAAATTTTCAAAATACTGTAAAAAATACATTAAAAAAGGGTAATTTGTTTGCGCTTCGCGCTAAGTGAATTTTTTTACAAATATTTGTAATGTTTTTTTAAAGTTAAACTTTAAAAATTTTAGGTTTAAAAAAGTATAATAGTAAAAATCGTGCGATAACACGAAAAAATTTTCAAAAATTGTCTTTGAAATTTATTAGAAACATCACTTAAAAGTTGTAAAAAGGAATATATATGTCGAGCGCTGAGCGGAACGAAGCGCGAGAAAATTTTTAAAAATTGTTCTTTTAGGACCCTCAAATTTTTACCTTCGCAAGCCCAAAAGAGGGGGTTTACATACAACCCCCATAACTCCCCCCTGGCCACGCCCTTGTTACGCCAGATAATTAATTTTGAGCAGACCTTTGAAGTGGATCCGGCCGGGGAGTCGATAATCCCACGTTTTCGTTTCTCCATTCGTTTTTTGATTCCTGCCGCGGAAGGTGTAGATGACGCTTCTGGACACGGTAACTCGGGAAAACCACGACAGGGGATATTTTCCATGTTATCATCCTAAACAAAATTTACTTTACTGCAAAAATAGCTTAGATAATATTTTAGCTTAACAATGGCAAGGAAATTGGTAAAAAATCGCAACTACACGTTAGACACGGAATAAGAATACTTTGATAGCTTTAGCGTCTCCTTTTGTATTTCTGATACAAAGCGCCTTCTATTAGAAAACATAAAAGAAATTCTGCTTTCCTATTTTTTATAATCCTTGCAGACCCTGCCCTGCCCCCGGGATTTTATTGGGGGGGTAATTTCAAAACGGGGGGCACGGGGGCAACTTTTTTGAAAAGCGGGGGGGGGTGCAATAAAACGGGGGGGGGGCAAGTAGGGGAGAAAAAAAAGAAAAAAGGAGAAAAAGAAGGGAAAAAGGAAAAAAAAGGACAAAAAAGCGAAATTAAGGTAAAAAATAGTTTTAAAATGGTTTAAAATGCAGTGAAATAGGCTAAAAACTGCAAAAATTATAAATATATATATATATAAATATATAACACAAGAGAATGTCCGACTGTACGCTAAATTTTTGACCAAAATTTTGCGAGAAAAGTCGCACTTTCGAATTTGTGTGCGACTTTTCTCGCAAAAATCCACCATTTTCTGCTAGTTTTTCCGCGCTGCGATTTTTAACACAGTGTTAGTTTTCTCGCAGTGGGGACTGCGACTTCTTTCGCACTCTATGCTGCTTTATTCGCACTGCGATTATTTTCGCACTGCGAGCCTGGCCGCGCAACAAAAAAAAATACAGACGCTGGTAGTCATTTTCAATGGAGTAAAACACTTCGAAACTTGTTTTATTTAATTTTAAAACGTTGGAAAGTTACTTTATTTTATTAAAACTAAAAAGTTTTAACATCTTAAAGTAAAAAAACGGATTTTACTCATTTAAACACAAAATTTTCGTTACATTTTGTTTTTATTTTTTTTTGTTGCGCGGCCAGGCTCGCAGTGCGAATAAAGCAGCATAGAGTGCGAAAGAAGTCGCAGTCCTCACTACGAGAAAACTATCACTGTGTTAAAAATCGCAGCGCGGGAAAACTTGCAGAAAATGACGGATTTTTGCGAGAAAAGTCGCACATAATTCAAAAGTGCGACTTTTTTCGCAAAATTTTGGTCAAAAATTTAGTGTACAGTCGGACATTCTCTTGTGTTATATATTCTTGCTAATACCAATTTCAATTATAAAAAAGCGAAATTTAAAATTCATAAAAATATATCGATAAACTTTAAAAATTACAAGAAAAAACCCTGGGAGTGGTCCACCCACAATTTAAGAACTCCAACAATATAAACTGGACAGGTAAAACCTTTTTTTTACCAAATTGCAAGTTTATACTTTACTGACCAAGAAAATATTTTTTTACTTTAGATCAAACTTTAGTTTGTGAATTATAAAAATAAATGTGTCCAACCCTTGGTTTAAAAAGTTTGAAAAATGAAAATTGTCATTTTTAGTTGTATAACATTGAAGAAATTTATCTTAATTACATAAATTATTAACAGAGCTCTTTGATTAAACACAATTTTTGTCTTCGGTAGCAAACAAAATATTTTAGCAGAAAACCAACTGATATAATTTTTTAATTAATTTGAAAATGATATTTGGCTCAAAATATAGTGTTTTTTTTAATTGCATGCAACCCGCAACTGCGGTCGTTAATTTTCCCCTCACCACATCTGAGTGACAAATGTGATAGTTGGCTTCACAAGAACTTATTAATTAAACCTAAGCCAAATCGAATAAGTATAGGTTTTGATTTCTTTACCTCATTGTGTGGAGAGATGGGCGGGAGTTAAACCCTATTTTAAGAATTTTGGGGTGAACACTTCCCCCCAACTCGAATAACTTCAAAATCGAAAGTATTTATGATGACAAAATACATTTCAGAAAAAAACAAGCTTAAACACTCTGTACTTATTACGGACCAACACCAATTTACAGGCATGATTTTTTGGAACCCACCAATACCAGTTGTAAGACAACCGAAGATGTCTCTTCAAAATTGTAATCAATATCTTTAAGTAGATAAGGAGACCAAACTAAAATATATGTCCTAGTATATTTTAAGGAAATTAAATGAAACATTATTAAACTGGGTTTGAAAAATTTGCACGTTGTAAGAAGAGAGCAGAGTGGAGGAGGGAAAGAAAGAGGGAGATTTGGTATACGTAAAGAAGTTCGCCTGGAGCGAGAAGGAGTTTTTACCCCGGTAAATGAGATTTGAAAACCTAGAAGGAAAGTCTTGGGAGCTGGGATTTCGACCCCTCCCCTTGGCTTTTTAAGGAGGGGTCGACCTGGGTAGATAGTCTAAGGGTTCCAGTACTACAAACTCGACTTTCCTAAAATTTTCGGCCTAAAATTTTTCTCCCGAAATTCGGAGACTGCTTATGGTTAACTGCTGCAGTGGGGAGAAAGTTATAATTAAAGAAAACATTTTAACCTGCCTTTTTTCGTACCTAGTGCATTAATTTTTTACCAATTTTTATTTCGATTTTAAAACAAAAATGAATAAAGTATTTTTTGTTCGAAATTAAATTAAATTTTGATAATATAATGATAGTATTTTGTCATTATTTTTTGGAGCAATTTAAAATATCAAAATTATAAATATTTTTTGATAAAAAAAGTTTCTACCTGGTCTCCGTCACTAAAGGACCGTCCGCCTGAAAGCTCGAGATTTTTTAAAATCCCTGGTATTAAGCTCATTTGGGCAGTCTCGTCTTCTATGCCTTTGCCTTTAGGGCTTTTCACCAGTTCTACTGCCTTTAAAATCACAGGTCGCTTAGCTGATTTTGGGGTTACTTCACAAACACCATCGCCAACTTGAAAGCTTTCTTTGATTGGAGTAGCAGTATTTTGGCAGTTTTTTTGATGCTAAAATAGATTTGGTAAACAGACAAAATTCAAAATTACTACGATTGTTATACAATAAAATTTCGTAAAAAATTCCAATTTTTAATTTTAATTTAGGCGTCAAAAAGTTTTTTATAATTAAATGACAATATTGAGTGTATAAATGTATAATTATAGCTTAACCAGTGGGAAGTAGTTAACCAAGGTTATTGATGTTAAGGTAAACCCGACGGGTTCATGAGGGTTTGAAGGGAGGGGGAACCGCCAGGAGTGGGCAAATTTGAAATCCAGAGGGGATCTGGAGGTCCGATATAAACAAAAAATATTTTAAACCATTTTCTTCTTTTTATAGTATAATTTTACTTTTATTGAATAATGCTATTTATGTATAAAAAAGTATAAAATACGAATTTGTATTAAAAAACCAAGTTTTGATAAGAAAATTCAGGATAAAACTAGTACTTATAATTTTCTTTAGGAGAGAAAGGAGGGAGAAGGGCATAGATGAATAAGGTCACCCAAGCTAGGGGGGGTCTTAACTCTGGTTAAATAACATTTCAAAATATAAGATGACAGACCTGTGCACGGTCTGAAAATGCCCCCCCGTTTTATTGGAGGATTTGCCCCCCCGTTTTATTGCCCCCCCCCCCCCAGCCAAAAAATGAAAAAGTACTCTAAAAATATGACGCCATTTTTGACCTATGATGACGCCATCATCGCGAATTTTTTGCAGTTTTTAGCCTATTTCAATGTATTTTAAGCCATTTTAGACCTATTTTTACCTTATTTCCGCTTTTTTTGTCCCTTTTTTCCCTTTATTTTTTCTCTTTTTTCTCCTTTTTTTCTCTTTTTTTTTCTTTCCCCCCTGCTTGCCTCCCCCGTTTCAAAAAAGTTGCCCCCCATTTTGGAATTGCCCCCCCCGTTTTAACCCCGGGGGGGGGGGCAGTGCACAGGTCTGAGATGATGTCCTAGGGGGGGGGTTAGGTAGAAGTTGGACCCCCTGGCATTTTAGCAGAGGGGTTGACCCGAGGTGGAAAGGTTTTAAAATATTTTAAAAAATACTTAAAACTTTTGTCGAAGTGGGGAGGGAGGAAGGGAGTCAGGGCCCATGATATACAGAGTGATGTTACCATAATTTAGTCTTAATATTCCAAGGACTATTTACAAACTTTGGTACTATTTATAGTAAAAAAAACGTCATAACATAAAGGTTTCAGCTTTAGTGACTTTAGAGAAATAAGCCTCCGAAAAACAGACTTAAGCCCAGGGACGTAGCCAGGGGGGGCGGGGGGGCGGCCGCCCCCCTCCCGAAACGGTCGGACAGGAGAAAAAATAAGGATAGTGATTGGGCGGGGGGGGGGGTCGCCCCCCCCCCCCAAATGGTCGCCAGATAGTAAAATTTGGGGATTTTCAGAGGCTAAAAATTAAAAATTTTCTAGCGCCTCGCTAATCGCTCGGCGCCAAACTTTAAAATAATTTTAGTACCACAATGGACCCCCAAAAACCAAAAATTTGTTCCGCTTCGCTTCGCTCAGCGGTCACTTTCTATAGTATACATACATATATATCTCATTATTTATGTTGCCTGATGCTAATGTTATTTCAAAGTTAGTACAATAATTTTTATAAGTAATAAGTACTACACAGAAAGCAAAACAAACAATCATATTGGTTGATTTATGTACCTCCCCCCTCCTAAATTTTCCTGCCGCCTATAGCATTGGCTCGGATTTTTTTCATATAGGTAGGTACCTAGAAAACATGGAGCCGAGATGCTGCTCATGTGCTTTGGTTTACAATGTGGGTTTAGCCAAGGGGTCTGAAACTAACGTCTCTAAATTCCTTTTTTGTAAAATCCAGGCTCTGCCAATGTGTGCTTATGTAATTTTTAACTAATAAAACATGTTTTTACCGCTAAAAACATTAGATAATAGGTTATTAGGCCAAAAACAGTGTATTATACAGCTTTATCTACGTTTATCCATGCTTTTTTAACGTTTTCAAAAATTAAGGGGGGATCCGCCCCTCCCCCCAAAATTTCGGGGGGGCGGGGGGGGGGGGCGGAGCTCCCCCCGAAATTTTTTTTTGTACTACAATCCGCCCCCCCCCCCAAAATAAAACTCTGGCTACGTCCCTGCTTAAGCCCTAGTCACATTTCTGCATATGAGCCCTGATTTCAAATTTTAGAAGGGGGCGTCAGTGGTAAAAAATTTTAAAACATGAGGGGAGGGGGCCCTGGATTTTTTTCTAGGGGCCCCAAAATTTTAAGGCTAGGGGTTGGACCTCACCATATCCCCCATTTTTATCATGCAAAAGGGCCACTCAAATATCAAATCCATAGCGGGGGAGTCAAGGGTAACAAAGTTGGAAATTTGGGGGAGGAGGTGGGAAGAGCCCCTCTAAATTTTGTCTCGAAAGGAGGCAAGATTTTGTGGCTAAAAAGGGGTGGACGTGGATTTTACCCCACACTACTTTCTCACATATGCTCACGTATGTCACTAATTACCACTGATTTCGCCCTTGGGTGCTATAACAAAACACAGAATAACTTAGCGAAAAGCTTAAGTGCTCATCAAACATTATGTATGTACAATTTTGTACTTGAGATTCAGGGTCGGGTCGATCGATTGGCGTTTCAGGAACTTCAGAGACTAAAACATTTTCGATTTTACTTTCCGAAGATTCTGGATCGATTATATCAGTGGGTTGAAGTGGCAAATGGTTTTGCTTTTTCTCTGAATCAACATTTTCAATTCCGTTATTTTCTTTTTTGGCGCTCTGGTCTAACTTATGAAACGCTTCGTTCCATCTTAGTTTTGTTAACGGTGCTTTTGGGAGAATCAGGTCTTTGCTTGTTGGTTCCAAAGACTCAGACTGCTTTCTGAGGGGAGAGCGTTTTTTTACTAGCGTTTCCGTGTCAGACACGGAGGACTGGCTGCGCTTCTCACCAGGGGAACGCGTCAAATTCTCGTTTAATGAAGTTCGCAGCCTGTTCAGAAGTCGATTTTTCTGCGGTGTATTGTTTTCCATTTCGTTCCACGGCTGGGAGCTGGGTACAATTTCCGGAGCAGAATCGGAAATCTCCAAGTCCGCCCCCGACATGGGTTCTGTTCGAAAACTTTTCTCACTCTTGGATTTTTCACGCATATGTCTTCTACCAGAAGGTCCAGTCAGTTTTTCCATTGCTTCAGAAGGATAAGGTTTAGATTTCTTTTGACATGAAGATTTTAAAGTTTTCTTTTCCAAAAACTGACGTCCACGCGACGGAGGGGTCCAGCGATCCAAAACCACCGAAACCGCCGTAGTTAGTTTCCAGTCGTTTAAAATCTCGAGTACTGCTGCTTTATCCTTTCCAATTTTAGTAGACATATCTAGTACTTCTTTGTCCTTTGCAGTTTCAATAATTTCATTATTTTGAGCGTTATCCTTAGTTTCATTCTTTTTACAATTTGTATCTTTTTTTTTCATAGTTTTTTTGGCGAGAATGGCACCGGAAAAACTCTTCTGTTTTTTCTTTTGAGTTGATTTTTCTTTGCGTACAAGCTCTTTATTAGATTCAACACCTGGCAATCTCAATAAGGAATCCTCTTCGTAAATTTTATCGACCAAAATAATTGGAGTTTTGTCACTAGAAACACTTGAAGTTTTAACAACAGATGATTCTAAAGAATCAAGAATCTGATTATTGTCAGTAAGATCAATAGGTGTTAGATTTTCAGTGTTGACATTGGTCAAATTGACATGTTTAAAATTTTTCTTATTAATTTTTAGCGGTGATTTATATGGCGAAAGTGTTTTTCGTGCTGTTTTTGGTGGTTCCTTTCCTATTTCCTTTTGATGTTCATGAAGACTTAATTTGGAATGAGATGAAACACTTGCGGTTCTAAAATCAGCAAAAAAATTAAGAAAAAAAAAATTTTATTTGATAAATAAAAATTTAAATGCAGCTACTGCAAAAAAAAATTTTCTGTATGCTTATATCGTGAACGAAAGAATAATTTCCATAAAACTAGCATCGACGGTGCATCACTAACACAATGACGTGTCCAGGGCGCCCGTGACGCCCCCTCCCTCCCCCTCAGGAAAAAACTAGTGAAGGGGGACTCTTACGTTTTATGAATTCCGGGAGAGCAAAATTTTTCGCTTTTAATAGTCTAAAAACATTGACGATGCGTTCCAAAAGCATGTCATTACTCATTACTCTAGTAAAAAACTAAAAATTTTCGACAAAAAAAATAATACTGACTAAAACGAATGAGACTGAAAAATATTCAGATGAGTGTTATCTTGTGAACGATACATGATTGAATTTAAACGTAAAATGATTAAAAACATTATTAGTGTATTGACAATTTATCTCAGTTTTTCAATTTCAAATATGAGTTTGCCGCTCAATAGTTAAGGCATACATGTTAAATAAAACTACTATAAACATTATTAACCTTTTATTAACGTTTTAAACACATGTTTTAAATGGATAGGAATAAAAAAAACCTTAAATTTTGTTATAATTATCATCTGGAATCAAAATTTCTCAGTATTTCTATTTTTAGCGCCTTAAATTAAAATTTTTCTCCCCCGGGGGGCTTTCGCCCCCCCGGACCCCCTGACAAGGAGCTCTTCCCCTAGACCCCGCTGGGGGGCTCTTCGCCCCCCAGACCCCCCATTTCTGGGCTGTCACCCCCAGACCACCCTCAGGGCTAATATGTACCCCCCAGCAGACCGCCCTCCCCCCCGAAATGAAATCCTGGGCACACCACTCA
>JASAMX010010178.1:0-18537 GCA_030248175.1 Microlaimidae sp. YZB2_3 | reverse complement strand
GCACTGTTAATGCGGATTAGCGGGACGGCCTCTAGGCCTAACCTAGGCCTTCGGCAGAAATGTGTAAGAAAACGACAATATTAATGACAAAATAGAGTAGTAAGGTGGATTTTGAATCAATACTATACACGAGAGACTAAGATTTCTGAGACACATCTCCCTAACTAAAGTCCGCCCAAACATACAAAAATCAATAAACTACTATGTCAAAGTATGTCCTGAGTCTCGAAACGAAAAATTGGCGGCGCTCCAAAGTTATGTGTTGGGGAACGGTGCTCCTAAAAATATTAAAAAATTTATAAGAATTTTTTTAAAAAACTAAAAAATACTGATGTTGCAATTAATTTTTTGTTTCGTAAAAGTAGTCATAACTTGTGCAATATGGAGACTATTTCTAAACGAATCATTCGTATTTATTGAGAATGCAAAATACTACAATAATGAAAAAATATAATATTCTGATAACATCATTTTCTTGTTTGTTTAAATACAAATAAAACGAGCAATTGGTCTCCAAAATAGCCTCAATATTGCGAAGTTATGGAAACTTTTGTGAGCAAAAAACTTTTTTGTATACTCCAACAATCCTTGAGTTGTTTTTCGTCCTTGAATTTAACCGAATCACACGATTCCAACTTTAATTTGATGTTTTAAAATTCTGAAATGAGTTCGGCAATTTCGGCAAGTCTTTACAGTACGCATGCTCTCTCCGCGTGGGGCATAGGCGGGGGGGGCGGGGCTATACCTCCCCAGGCCCTTTCGCATTCGGCTCGCACCCCCCCGGGCTTAAAATTCGGGTACCCGGCCACACCTCGGCTAGAATTTTCGGCCTCCTAGAGAAAAAAAATTAAGCGTTATAACAGGGCTAAAAAAAACTTCGCGCGGAGTGTTTATTACCTTGTTTATTACACTTCATTTTTTTTTCTTTTTATTTATTCAAAAATTAATTAAACATTATTAATCTTTTATTACCTAACGTTTTAAACACCTGTTTTAAATAAAAATTATTAAAAAAAACTTAAATTTTGTAATAAACATCATCTGGAATTAAAAATTTCTAGTGTATTTTTAGCGCCTTAAATTAAAAATTTTAAAAAAACGGGGCGCACATTCTGCCCCCGGCGGCCCTGAGAAGGGGCTCTGCCCCCTTGACCCCGCCGGGCCCTCCGCCCCGGAGACCCCCATTACGGGGCCTGCCGCCCCCGGAGACCCCACTTCAGGATTAGCATCTTTTGACGCCCTGAGACCGCCCTTCCCCCAGAATGAAAATTTTGACAGAGCTAACAAAATAAATCCCCCACCTTTTTATCCTTGGCAACCCAAAAAGGGGGTTGAACTCCAAATTTTTCCCTTTGCCGACCAAAGAGGTGATTGGAGACCCCCAAGTGGCTCACGACCATGTATGTAGATATAAATCTTCTTAATTAAATATAACATTATTGTATTAAAAAAATTTGTGAATAAATGACTTTATAATTAAGACAATATAATTACTATTTATTATTACGTAATTATTAAAAAAAACTATTGTTTTCTAATCTAATTCTAAGAATATATAAACATATTATCATAAAAAGAGTTAAAAAATAAGTTTTATAAGTTGCAATAAGGTTTCATTTTAATTTTTTTCAGTTTTCTTTTTAAAATAGTGTTTATAAGCTTGTTTTACGTCTTTCACGTATTTTAAGCCCATACTGAGCGCGGAAATATTGGTTACACTCCTTCAGAAAAAGAAACTTGCCAGACACCCCGCCCCCTGAACTCCCACCCTCTCCCCCCAAAATTCTGAGGCACTGCCCACCCTATGGTCGTGGGGGCCCTACCTACCGAGAAAGCAAGATGAAATAATTAAATATAAAAAAAGTAAAACAATGTGCTGTTAAAAAAAAAAAAATAGACAGGCAGCAAGTATTTTTTAGAGCTAAGACAGGAGGAAGAAAACTCCGCCGAGCTGGACTTCCGCAGCGGAAGGATTACCGAAAGAAAATGAAATAGACCTTTTTTTTTAAAGCTTTAAGGCTATGCGTTGCCTAAGCCTAAGCAAAGCCTTAAAAACAACCTAAACTTTAACAAATAGCTGCGCGATGAAAGTTTAGGTTGTGTTTAGGCTTTGCTTAGGCTTAGGAAGGCGTAGGCTTAAACTCCGCTGCGGAGTCAGCCGCGGAGTTTTCTCCGCTAGCCAACTGGAAAGTACACCGACAAGCGCTCCACGGACCCTACTACTTTGTGCAAATTATTATTCCTAAGCCTAAGCAAAGCCTAAACACAACCTAAACTTTCATCGCGCAGCTATTTGTTAAAGTTTAGGTTGTTTTTAAGGCTTTGCTTAGGCTTAGAAATAATAATTTGCAGCAAAGGTGGTCGGTGTCGGTGGACGCTGTCGGTGTACTTTCCAGTTGGCTAACAGGAGAAAACTCCGCGGCTGACTCCGCAGCGGAGTTTAAGCCTACGCCTTCCTAAGCCTAAGCAAAGCCTAAACACAACCTAAACTTTCATCGCGCAGCCATTTGTTAAAGTTTAGGTTGTTTTTAAGGCTTTGCTTAGGCTTAGGAACGCATAGCCTTAAGCTTAAAAAAGGTTATTTCACTTCAGGTAACTCCGCTGCGGAGTCAGCTGCGGAGTTTTCTCCTGTTAGCCTAAAATACTTGCTGCCGTCTATTTTAACGGCGCATTGTACATTTAATTATTTCATCTTGTTTCCGGTCAGTGGTCCCCACGCCATAGGTGGGCAGCCTCTCGGATTTTGGGGAAGGGGGGGGGTATAGGGGGGATCAAATTTTGGGGGGGGGGGTGTCTGGCAAGACCCAAATTTTGAGGGGGTGTACCCAATATTTCCGCGCTGCCTTAAAATGGGCTTAAAACGTGTAAAAAACGTAAAACAAGCTTATAAATGCTTTAAAACTGTGTAAAATTAAAATAAAACCTTATTGCAACTTATAAACTTTATTTTTTAACTCTTTTAATAATAATGTGTTTATATATTCTTAGAATTAGATTAGAAACAATAGTTTTTTTTAATAATTACGTAATAATAGAATAGTAATTATATTGTCTTAATTATAAAGTCAAGTATCACAAACTTTTTAATCCATAATGTTATATTTAATTAAAGATTATATACATACATGGGCGTAGCCAGGGGGGTCTAGACCTCCCTTTTGGGTCGGCAAAGGGAAAAATTTGGAGTTCGATCCCCCTTTTGGGCTGCCATGGATAAAAATTTGGGGGGTCTAGAACAGTGGCGTGCCCAGAATTTTATTTGGGGTCTGGGGCAGTCTGGGGGAGTAAATACTAATTCTGAAGGGGGATCTGGGGGACGGCAGTCCCCCAGTTATGGGGGGGTCTGTGGGGCGAGAGCCCCCAGGGGGGGTCAAGGGGCAGAGCCTCTTGTCAGGGGGTCCGGGGGGAAAGAATGCCCCTCGGGAGAGAAAATTTTTAATTTAAGGCGTTAAAATACACTAGAAATTTTTATTCCTGATGATGTTTATTACAAAATTTAGGGTTTTTATGCTTTTATATTTAAAACAGGTGTTTAAAACGTTAGGTAATAAAAGATTAATAATGTTTAATTAATGTTTTTTTGAATAATAAAAGAAAAAAATGAAGTATATGACATAAACAAGGTAATAAACACTCCGCGCGAAGCGCGGAAAATTTTTTTAGCCCTTTTATAACGCTTAAAAATTTTTCTCTGGGAGGCGAATTTGGGGGGGGGGGTGTCCCCGGGTACCCCAAATTTAAGGGGGGTGTCAGCAAAATCCGAAATTTTGGGGGGAGGTATAACCCACCCCAACCCCCCCCCCTGCCCACCTATGCCCCACGCGCAGAATAGAGCATGCGTACTGTAAAGACTTGCGAAATTGCGAACTCATTTCGGATTTTAAAACATCAAGTAAAGTTGGAATCGTGTGATTCCGTTGATTAGTCGATTTGGAGGACGAAAAACAACTCTGAGCGATTATTGGAGTATACAAAAAGGCGAGAGTCGCAGCTACGACTATTTTACCTATAATCTTTTGTTCACAAAAGTTTTCATAACTTCGCAATATTGAGGCTATTTAAAAAACCAAATTATCGTTTTATTTGTATTTAAACAAACAACAAAATGATGTTATCAGAATATTATATTTTTTCATTATTGTAGTATTTTGCATTCTCAATTAAATACGAATAAAATGATGGTTTGGTTTTTAAAATAGTCTCCATATTGCACAAGTTATGACTACTTTTACGAACAAAAAATTAATTGCAACATGTATTTTCAGTATTTTTTTAGTTTTTTAAAAAAATTCTTATAAATTTTTTTAATATTTTTAGGAGCAAGTTCCCAACACATAACTTTAGAAAACGCACCAAATTTTCGTTTCGAGACTCAGGACATACTTTGACATAGTAATTTATTGATTTTTGTATGTTTGCAGGCGGAGCTTAGTTAGGGGAGATGTGTCTACAGAAATCTTAGTCTATCATGTATAATATTGATTCAAAAATAGCCTTGCTATTTCTATTTTGTCATTAATATTGTCGTTTTCTTACACATTTTTTTCTGCTAAACTCGAAGGCCTAGGTTACACCTGAGGGCCGTCCACTAATCACGAGTTGACAGGGTGCTAATGTTATCACGTGGTTTGAAACTCTTGATATTTTATTTTTTAGGTTTTTTCTCAAGAAATCTTATGGAACTTTTTGTCTGCATGACGTAATTTATGTTTCTTATAAATTACAAACTAAAAAGGCGATAACCCCTAGTTTAAGCTTAGTAAACTTCTAACTGAAGGTTAAGACTTTCTTAATATGCATAAAACTGTTTAAATATCAATTTATTTAATTTAAATTAATTGTTCTATAAGCTTTCTCAAAAAAATCACAAAAATTAAAACATTGTCAAGAATACATGAAAATTAATTAATAAAGAAAAGAAGAATGAGAAATGAAGAACAAATTATACGGGCTGTGTGGATCCAACCTAAATGTATACGTATGCATAGTTTTATGCATACGTACGCATATGTTATACATACCTATGCATAAATTCATATGTATACGTATGCATATTATTTAGTTATATGCATACTATGTATACGTTATGCATACGTATGCATAAATTCATATGCATACGTATGCATTTTTCCGCAAAGTATATACATTACATACGTACGCATTTTGTTTATGCATAAATTTTGTTTGTTTGTTCGTACGCATTTTGTTCATACTGTAACTTTTATGCATACATATGCATAAAAGTTGCAAAAAAATACATACATATGCATATACTTTCCGGAAAAATGCATACGTATGCCGGTATGCATACAAGTTGCAAAATATCCATACGTATGCATATTTTATCAAAAAACAAAAAAAAACTGTTTTTTTTTTAATAAAAAAAATATGCATACGTATGCATATTTTGCAACTTATATGCATACGTATGCATTTTTCCGGAAAATATATGCATATGTATGCATTTTTTGCAACTTTTATGCGCATACGTATGCATAAAAGTTAGACAAAAATGCATACGTATGCAACAAAGTGTTAATAACATAGCTAGCACCTGCACGCGTTTAGTGGACCGGCCCCAGATAGTGTTGTAAAAAGTTACTTTTACTTTTACTTAAAGTAATAAAAGTAACGGATTTTGGATTACTTTTACTTTTACTCGACTTTTAAAATTTCAAATACTTTTACTTTTACTCTTACTCGACTTTTGAAATTTCAAATACTTTTACTTTTACTCTTACTCGGATTTTCCACTGCAAATACTTAAATTAATTTAAGTAAAGCTTAAGTAATTTCAATGGGTTGATTTCCTATGGGCTTGTTATAAAGTAAATGGCAAAAGACAATTTTTTATGTCGCTAACACGCTAAAATCATTTATTTTGACTAAAAAACTTATTAAAATGATAATTATGCATAAAATTAGCAAAAAAACTTTAGAACGGAGCTCTGGAGCTCCAAAAACCGGTATTTTGCTCCGGTTCAAAATTACTTTTATTATACTTTTACTCTTACTTTTACTTAAAAAAATAGGTCTTACTTTTACTTTACTTAAATAAAATTTTGACCATTACTTTTACTTTACTTAAATTAAAAAATCACAAATTACTTTTACTCTTACTTTACTTAAATTAAAATTTTTCAATTTACTTTTACTTAAAATAATTCAAAATCAATACTTTTTACAACACTAGCCCCAGAGTAACAAGTGTCTGGTGAGCATACACGGGCAAGTTGGTCCGGAGTGGGGGGGGGTTAAACCCCAAATTAGGGGAGGGTTAAAATACGAGAAACGCAAAATACCCATATAGTTTTTCGATTTAAAAGAAAAAATAGGTAAAAACGCTAATTTTAGGTCAAAAAGACCTTTTTATTGCATTTTTGAGCTTTTTGCTGTTTAAAACACTCAATTTTGACCTTAAAACTTAAGTTTGCAGGCAGTTAGAAGTCATTTTAAAGACATTTTTTTCTTCATTTTTCCAAAATTGGGGGGGGGTTAACCTTTTCTCCCCCCACTTCTGAATCGGGAGGGGGGTTAAACTCCCCTTCTCTGAATTTGGGAGGGGGGTTAACCCCCCCAACTCTCTCCCCCCCACGTGCCCATGTATGCTGGTGAGAACGGGTTCGCACTACGACCGCAAAGACAACTTACAGTTGCAATGTACCGGTGTAAAGCCCGGTTCACACTGAGGTGACAATGCCACCGGTGGCAATGCCACCGCAAGGTGGCATTGCCACCGCTGTTGTGTCCAATGTTAAACATAGGACGTGTTCACATTGAGGTGGCAATACCACCTCGCGGTGGTAATGCCACCGGTGGCATTGCCACCTTAGTGTGAACACGTCATATTTTTAACGTTGGACACAACAGCGGTGGCATTGCCACCTCAGTGTGAACCGGGCTTAAATGGGCGCGGAACGCGTTTTCACATATCATTCCGGTGTGTGTTAGCCCTAACAGCTCTTTCCTGAACTTTACACTTCAGACAAGAGTACTTTAGATACTAACTGATGATGAGAACCAAGTTGTACGAAGTTCATTGACTTTTAATTTTTGCATTTTTTGACTAAATATTTCGGCAGACATAATAAGCTTAACACTAAAGCTTAAGCGAAAATGTCTCAAACTTTAAAGATTTTTCGTTTAAAAATACAGTAATACATACACAATACATAAATACTAAAGATAGTTTAATAGATAAGAAATATATTTTGTTTTTTGTATTTTACCTAATTGTTCTATTGTTTTACATCATTAGTATAACTGATAGGAGAATTTTCGAATACTACGTGAGATTGAGGTCCGGAAACTGCGTTAGCAACTGTTGACTCTTATTAATTCTTTGATTGAAAAAACGCGCATAAAAACTGAACGTACTATTTATTATACTGAACGTATAATCAGCTGTGCGCAACCCATGCTTGTGCAAGTTAAATGACACAACGTGCAAATTATTTGCCATGTGAGATTCGTGAATAACATTTATTGACCTGGCTGGCTGAGACTGATTTTGCTTGACAGCTAAACGCGACTTTTTTTAATGGAGAATCACGACAGTTAATTCAATGTACACAAAGGTCTCAAGAAGATTTAAAAATAATTTAGATACGACTGGAAAAAATGAGAAAGAAAAAAAAGATGCACAACCAACTACTTTTTTAGAAAAAATAGTTTTATGTTTATGTTTATGGTGTTTTCGTTGTATTATGATCGTGCTTTTTTTTGTTAACCAACATCATATACAAATTATTTTTAGATCTTCTCGAGACCTTTGTGTACATTGATTTAACCGTCGTGACTGTCCATAGATGAATTGTAAATTTTATGCCGTAGTGAAAACGATTATGTCACAAACAATCAAGCATTTTACCCTTTGCAATTTCTTAGGCCAAAAAGCTCATAAAAATGCAAAGGAGCACACCGGTGGAGATCCTCGTTAAACGGCCGGCAACCCTCCAGCTCCAGAGCTCCGCTCTATTTTTGTATTAATTTTATGAATAATTAAACAGTATAGCCAAAAATTATTTCCTCAAATTTTTTTTGTAAACTCATTTTTTTCAAAATTGAAAATAATAATAATATGATAATACACTGTAGTCTTAAATATGCAAATAAAATAACTTAAAACATTATTTCAAGCTAGCTTACATAACATAAATTTGAAATCGCTCATTTTAATGGCGGGACCCCTCCGCTTTAAATGACCGGAGCGTCGGAGAAAGAGCAGAGCTTGTATGGTTGTGATATATCTCTAGCTAAAATGAGGTTTATGCAACAGGGAAACAAAGAAAGCGATCTCAGTTAAAATTGCTATTTTTTATAATTTCTTTACACTCGAGTACTAATTCTATCAAATATTATTATACAATTTATTATAATTTAATTGTTTATAGGCAAATAAAATCTAGCTGACCGCGATATTTGCCGTAGTGAATCGACTATTTAAAACATTCAAAATTTTTCATCAAAGCGGATTAATAACAAAGATTAAAAACTGTATTTTAATAATTATTTATCAAATTACTTAATTTGGCTAAAATTAAGTAAAAAATGGCGTCATAATTTTTGGGTACTTTTTCATTTTTCCGCGGGGGGGGGGGGAATAAAACGGGGGGAAGGGGGGCAAATCCTCCAATAAAGCGGGGGAGGCATTTTCAAACCGTGCACAGGTCTGGTAACCTAAATGCAAATTTTTTAAGGGCTAAAGTTGCTTAATTTTTGTATATTTTGGTAAAAGGTGGAATTAAAAAAAATTATGCGTTCTTATTTGTTTTTTTAAAACCTCATTACCGCGCAATTTTAATTGTTCCCTCATGTTTGAATTCTAATGTTCAGTGTCAGCCAGATGCCAGATATAACTCAACCATAGCTACAGTGCCTAAAATTCTAAAAAAACTACCATTTTGTATTACAGCTGCTTTAAAATCACCGTTCAAAAAATATCGAATGCACTCAGAAAAAATTGGCTCCCGTGGAAATAACAGTCAAGCAGATAAACATAAATTCGGTTTATGGTGTTTTATCTCGTCTATTTTCACACTATTATAAAAGAACGAATTGCATACGTACTAATTGTATCTGAATCTGTTTTCAAATTGGATTGCTAATTGCTGAATAACACTTTTAAAATTGTTTTTTTAATAACTAAAAAAATTTTTATCTCTAATAATATTTATAACCTATAAAATGTAAAAAAATACTCTCGATAAGTTCAAAGGTGATTAGATTATTAAAAAACTATACAACATAAATAGCGAACAACAAACAAACATTACATTCTTATTCAATATAGATTGTGAAAAAATCACAGTGACAAAAGAAAAAAAATATTTTACGATATTTGATGAAAAACAGAAAAAAAAACGTTTTGTGATTCTTATTTACTTATTTTATTGAATAGTGATAAACACAATTTTATCAACAGCAAAAGCTGTATTTAAACCAAAATAAAAAAAATTTAAAGATAAACCAGACCAGGCTATTTCAATTGTTAAAAATTTGTAAATTTTTTTTTAAATTTAAAATTTTAAAGATAAACCAGACCAGGCTATTTCAATTGTTAAAAATTTTTTAAAAAAACTTAAAAATTTAAAATTTTAAAGATAAACCAGAAGAGGCTGGTTGAATTGTTCAGAAAAGCAAAGAGGCGAGACGATAATATCGTCGTTACTACGACAAAATGAGCCATAGTTATTATAAAATACGCGTGACTGTGACTTATTTTGTGGTTAACACGGTTAATTATTATAAAATTTAAAATGAGTCACAGTGGTATATTATATTTTATACAGAGTGTGGCTTTTTTTACCGTAGTAACGACGATATAACCAACCAAAACAACACAATTTAGGGCCACTCAAAAACCAATCGCTATCGGCAATCGGCTTATATAACTGACGCTAGATTGCTTCAGTTTGATTAGTTACCTTATGAATTTCCTTAGAATGGAGCTTTGCTTTTTGGAACTTGAAATTCCCGTAGCTCCGCCCTATTTTTAACAATTGTCTGAATAATTAAAAAATTTGTCTTTTTGATATTCCAATTTTTTGTGTATATCTATTAATAAAATTCAAAAAATACGGTTAAAATAACTTATTTCAAGCTTAAATAAGCTATAAGCTATTTACTTAAGGAGCAAAAGCATTTTGGGGGAATGAACATAACTAAAGCTAACGTCTTCCTGGCTGAAATTAAGGGCGTAACCGCTCTCCACCAGAAAGAAATAAACAATAAACCCTCGAGCGAGAAAAATTAAAAAAAAGTTTTCAGCGCTTATGTTTATTTAGTTGCGTCAAAAATATATAATATAACGAAAAATGTGCAACTCCTATATAAAAAAGTAGGGAAAATGTGGCCTTTATAATGAGCCTCTCCATTTAAATGACACTCTCCATAATAATGGCAAAGTAGCCATTTTAATGCGGGAAAATATGCTGTTTGCCTACGTTATTCAGCACAAATGTGCGCGGATCAATAAAAACATTTTATTTCATTTGCGGGATGCGTGCGCATTTAGTGTAAAGTGACGTAGGCGAACGGCATATTCCTTTGAATTAAAAGGCCATTATTATGGAGGGAGGGTGCCATTTAAATGGAGAGGCTTATTATAAAGGCCACCTTTTCCGTACTTTTTTATATAGGAGTTGCACATTTTTCGTTATATTATATATTTTTGGTTGCGTCAGGTGTTTCTCTGCACGTGATATTTTCTCAAAAAACGAGTGGTTACTTTACCACTCATTTATTTTCACCCTGATAGAATTTATCTTTAATCGACTTTTTTAAAAATCCTAACATCTAGCTAATACTATACATATAACAAAAAACCTACCAAAATTATACCATACAAAAAATCTAACTACAAACGATAAATATATTCTCTAAAATGGCAAGTGTATTTCAGGAAAATTTTGATATTTTAGTTAAATTAAAATTACATCTTAAATTAAACTGAAATTCCTACTAAAATATTTAAATTAATTAGTAGGAGTCTTTGCAGCAATCAATAAGCAGGAAACTTTCTGAGTCGTCATAAAGTTTTAGAAACTTAAAGCCGCGAAAAAGTAGGAACTTGGAACCATAAGTGGGCAGGGGGGTTGGGGAGTTATACATATACCCCCCCCAGAAAAAAAAATCCCGATACTGTCGACATCTCCCCCCTCCTAAAATTTTGGGGGTACCCCGAAACCCCCCCCCCTAAAATTTGGGGAGGAGGGGAGTCCCAGTACTAAAAACGCTAAATTGGGGTATTTGAGGTATAAGTATACCCAAAAAAAATTTTTGGGATAACCCCCCGAAACTGACAGTTTCGGGGTCGGGTATACTCCCCCAAAATCTGAAAGCCAGCCTACCTATGCTTGGAACCCTAAACAAAACATTGGCTCGGGTGAAAGTTATGTGATTTCTCGGTCGAATAATATTTTTTTCTTTAATTCGTACAGAAATTTTATTTGCTATCATTTCATACAAAAATATCTTCTGACGCCTATTTCAACTCACATTATTATAATTCCACCATGCGGACGCAATTCTTTACTGGCATATTGGTAACAATTTTAACTTAACTAAATGTTGTCTCATAATTCTAGTAAATAGTGCATTATAAGTCAGCTAAATTGTATTATAATTCAACTAAAACTTATTATAATTCAAATTAAAATGAGAATCGGGACTCCGGAGGGTAACCCAGTTTCTCCAGATTAGGTACGCAGGCAAAATCGATCATTGGCGGTGGACCGCACATCAAAACGATCGTGTCGGGACCCGAGGGCGGCAGATGCGCCGAAATCATATCCGCATTTATGAAACCCGTACTGTACTTCCAATCTAAAACAAAAAATATTAAAACGATTTATAATAATATAGATAATTTTAGATTTATATGCTATAGGCACCTTGCGCTGAAACTCGGTTTATACATGAAGTATGCAATAAACATATGGAGTCACCATAATGGATAATTACCGTATCTCCTACTTATCTTTTGTAGTATGCAGATCAACCGATCGAAATTTCGCGCGCTTTCGAGGGTTGATCTGCATACTACAAAAGATAAGTAGGAGATACGGTAATTATCCATTATGGTGACTCCCTATGTTTATTGCATACTTCATGTATAAACCGAGTTCCAGTGCAAGGTGCCTATATTGATTTATGGTAAACTTAAATTCAGCGTAATCGTTGAATTATATTCAAAAGTTAAAGCATTTTTAATAAACTGATTTTGATTTTTCCTATCTGTTGTTGTTATTGCCAGCGATGGCTGGTGAGAACAGAACGGGTGCTAATTCTATCGGCCGTTAAAGAGATTCAAAATTAGTATAGTTTTAGTTAGGGTGTTGCGGAAATTGAAAAAGATGAAGAACGTCGTGTGGTCTGGAATTGAATTTTCAACGTGCACACGTTTTTCACTTTACTATCAAGTTGGTTTATGGTAAGTTTTTAATTTACTATCGATTTGCTTTTGGTAAGATGAGAGTTTGTAACAGTACACAGAACGTACTCGGGCCAGAGATGTTTTGTAAGAGTTGGATATATGTTGCGTTGGAATTGGAAAATTAGAGGAAAGGTTCTTACAAGAGCAGGCTGGTGTTGTTTAATGGTTTCGTTAAGTAGGTGTGATTAATATTGTGATTTTTTTTGTTAGGATTGGGTGAAAGAAACTGTAGGCTATTAGGCCAAATTTTCATTGTAAGGTGAGCTTCATCTTGGTTTTTTTGTTTTTTTTTTTGTAATTTTTTAGCAAAAGTGATTTGGTTGTTTCGTTTAGAGCTAAAAAATGGCCTGAGAGTTGTGACAAGATCATTTTAGCTAAAACATAAGAATGGAATTTCCTAAAATCTGCATAATTATAATAATTATGTCGCTTGGTGCTTTGAAAAAAAATTCTAAGCTTTCTCCAGCGCAAATAAAACCGTAAAAGCTAAGGGTGAGAAAAAATTTGCATAATATAGAAATAATTTGCATACCCGCCGGAGGTCTGTCCAGTGTGTACCACAAGTGAAACCGGTTCGGATGCGCCGCTGCCGCCTCTTCTAATTCTTTTTGCACCAGAATGTCCTTGTCTGTCTAAATCACGTTACAAATTATTATTATTTTTAGTAGTTTTTAATTGTTTTTGATCAATATTACACTTAGGACTGGTACACACTGAAGTGACAAGTGATAAGTGACGATGCGTTCGTATTTCGTCGTTACTACGGCAAAATGCGTCACTATCGTTATAAAATACACGTGACTGTGACTCAGTTTGTAGTTCAAAGGTTCCTGTTTTAAATTTAAAATGAATCGCAAGCACACCATATTTTATACCAACTGTGATTCATTTTGCCGTAGTAACGACGATTTACACTGTTACACAGTCATTGGACATTACGATGTGAACGTTTTGTCACTTGTCAGTCTGCTGTAAAGGCCATTTTCTATTATCTAAGTCTAGAGAATTTACAGAAAAGATCACTTGGAAGGGGAAAAACAGAGTTTCTAAACTCAACAGCGCTGTAGAAGCGACAGAGCGGTCGCGACAGCCGCCGCTCAAAATAATTATATAAAAAATAAAATAGAAATTCCGATTGTATTTTGAATTAAATTTATGACGCGGCCTGAAGTTGATGAAAAATACAGCTAGAGTGACATTGAATGTTTTGATTTTGTTTTAATTTAAACGTACCGAACTGAGTCAGTTATTTTAAAATTTACATAAGGTGGGTCAAAATCTTATACAAAATCTTAAATATTTATTCTATTATGAATATATTAATATAAAAACATCAGTAAAAAAACATATATTATCACAGAAAGTAATTTTTTTATGCTTTTTTAAATATCTTCCTGCACAATAAATTACGTTTTTAGATATAAATTCGTATATTTTAAAATTATTTTTTTTATTTTAACCATTTCAAGTATTTGGAAATGGATTTGAAATGAACTGCTGGCATTAATCCAACAACATTCAGTGTTCGTTAATTCGTTCATCATTTATTAATGCGACAAATAGGACAATGCGTCACAATTATTTTAAAAAACAAGTGTGATTGTAACATTTTTTAAACGTAAGATACAACTACTTATACAGATAATGAGTCACAATGGCTTTTAATCAATTTCAACTGCAGTAAAAACATAAAAGAACTAAACTGTTACAAACTAAAATGTTTCAGAAATACGACCACCAGTATAACAAAATAAGGGTGATGCTGTAACGTAGAGCGTGCCAGTCGACAAATTACTGAAGCTAACATTACAAGTTCAAAATTTTGTATTGTCCCTTTAAGCTAAATATGGAAATACCTAGCATAACAAAATTTTGGGTCGTCGGTTGTGCCGCGAAATGAAAATCTGTTATTATAATTTTTAATCAATTTTCTCAAAAAGTTAAGATTAAACTTAAAATTTTAAACAAATGTTAGTTATTTTTGTAAATTTTGACTATTGTTTTAAGCTATTTTTTGCGTTATATGTAAATTTTTTGAGTTAATGAGAAAAACGAAAAGATTTTTTATACATTTCAATAAATAAATTTCATAAATACAATTTAATAAATAGACAAAATTTCGAAAATAGAATATTCTACTATTTTGTAGTTTTTCAAAATTAAAAAAAAAACTAGAATGAAACTCTACTAATCTGAAAAGAAGTCTCGCAGCAGGACCGCCGACCGTTTTGTATGCCAGGTAGGCATAGGTGTTTTTGGGGGGGGGGGGGACCGAGGGGTGCACCCCCCCTAGAGCCAAAATTTTGGACCCCCCCCTAGAAAAAATTCAGGGGCCCCCCGCCCTCCCCCCCAAAGCTCGAGAGCGGTCCGGCCTGACCACCCCCTAGCGAGGCTGACCCCCCTCCCTCTCCCTCCCGACCAATTTGGAAGTATATTTTTTTATTTATTGTCAAAAACACGGTTTTTTAGTTAAAAAGTGTTTAAATACATTTTTTAGGCCTAAATAGGCTGTTTTAATACATAAAATTCAATATTAGACCTAAAAACACTTAAATTATTGAGTTTAAAAAATTTTGCTAAAACATTGGACCCCCTGACCCCCCCCTAAATTTGAAATCTCGCATTTTTTGGCCCGGGGTGGCCCCCCCTACAGAGCCCGGGGGGTCCGCACCCCCCTGGACCCCTTCCCCCTAAAAAATTTTGGCCTTCCACCCGGGGGTGGACCCCCCCTAGCAGACCCGACCAAAAACACCTATGCAGGTAGGTCCATAGCAAAATAATCACCAATCTTTCTGTTAAAAACTCATTTTATCGCTCCTCGTATTTTCGGAAGTCGCTGAAATGACCGAAAGCTATATCGTCGTTACTCTAACACAATGAGTCACAATCAGTATAAAATCAACGTGACTCTGACTCATTTTGTAAACATTTTGTGAGTGAAAAGATATAAAAAGAGTCACAGCTACGAGTATTTTACGACGCTTCTGACTCATTGTGTCAGAGTAACGACGAATCTACCTGATTGGCGAACAAAAGAGATAATTCAGTGTTGTCCGACGGATCCTTTAAAATGGCTCTTATAACTTGAAGCATCGGTGTAATTCCTAAAAAAATAACAAAAATTAATACTATAAAACCCAAAAAAGCAAAATAAAAAAGGAAAAAAAAACGTGACGACCGTAAATTGGTTAAAAATTCTCGTTGCCCGACCTATGATAATGGATAGTACGCCAGATTCAACTTAAGCCGCAGGTTTTATTCCATTACAGGCCAAATTTGTAAATAATTTTGGCTGTTTTAATTTTTTTAACGCCTGATTCAAAATTTGAAGAATTTTCTAAAACGAAATAATATTAAATAACATTTTAAGGAACATTTTGAATAACCAACGGTCTTAGTTCTTTAAAATGGCTCTTATAACTTCAAAGAATCGGTTTAATTCCTAAAAAAATAACAAAAATTAATACTATAAAACCCAAAAAAGCAAAATAAAAAAGGAAAAAAAAACGTGACGACCGTAAATTGGTTAAAAATTCTTGTTGCCCGACCTATGATAATGGATAGTACGCCAGATTCAACTTAAGCCGCAGGTTTTATTCCATTACAGGCCAAATTTGTAAATAATTTTGGCTGTTATAATTTTTTTAACGCCTGATTCAAAATTTGAAGAATTTTCTAAAACGAAATAATATTAAATAACATTTTAAGGAACATTTTGAATAACCAACGGTCTTAGTTCTTTAAAATGGCTCTTATAACTTGAAGCATCGGTGTAATTCCTAAAAAAAATAACAAAAATTAATACTATAAAACCCAAAAAAGCAAAATAAAAAAGGAAAAAAAAAAAACAAACGTGACGACCGTAAATTGGTTAAAAATTCTTGTTGCCCGACCTATGATAATGGATAGTACGCCAGATTCAACTTAAGCCGCAGGTTTTATTCCATTACAGGCCGAATTTGTAAATAATTTTGCCTGTTTTAATTTTTTTAACGCCTGATTCAAAATTTGAAGAATTTTCTAAAACGAAATAATATTAAATAACATTTTAAGGAACATTTTGAATAACGAACGGTCTTAGTTAGGTTTATTTTGTGAAATTAAAAGCCCAAGATTTATTTTTTTTTTGATTTAAAAAAGAAACTATTAAAATAAAAAATAAGCAGATTAATAAAAAAATTATAAGCTCAACGTAGCTATTTTTGATTTGTTTTTTTTTTTTATTTTTAAAGATTCCACTTCTCCATGTAATTTATATTTTATTCATTTAAAAAAATTACAGTAATAATTTGAATAACAATAATAAGTTTAATAAACTCACCAGTTCCTCCAGCTATCATGCCAATTTTTCCTGCAAATTTTCTAAAAGGAGGCTCTTTTTTACTGGGACGAATAGAAAATTCTCCTGAAATTGATAACAAACAAATTACAAAATTTTATTTTTAATTTAATTAATTTTTATATTATATTGTACAATTAAAAAATTATATAAAAAGATCGTTGTTTAAACCTTAGGAGCTCTTTTCGCTGCAAATTAGATTTTTTAAAAATTCTTGAGTAATGTCACAAATACTATACGAATTTTAATTAATTAAAAAAAAAAGAATGAGAAGCTGAGAACAAAATATACAGCATATTTATTTATAGATTCCAATAAAATGCATACTACACGTATTATGTATGCATATTTTTTTTATTTTTCTATGCATATGGTTGTATTTAAAAAACAATTTAACTCACCTTTTCCTTTGTAGATAAGGAGGCCGTTGGGGCCGCGGAAATCTAACGTATCACCCAGCTGCAATGAGTCCATGTACTGACTCATTTTACCCCCGTCCGGAAATTTTGGATGCACATTTTTAAAATACACCTAAAACAAAATCTAAGAAAATCGACCGCTATTTATTATAACTATATAAACAATCGAAAATAAAACTTATGGTTATTGATTATTATTAGGAGCTTCTCTTTATTCGATTATCCTGGTGAAATCTAATAGCGAAAAATACCTTTCAATTGAGTTCAAAGTCAAGAAGTTGTAATTATTGTCGCTTTCAGAAATTAGCTATTTTACGTGAAAAGCAATTTCGTTTCAGAACCTTAGAACATAAAAAAATGTTTCTTAAAGAGTGGAATAACATAAAAATCTGGTTCACGTCACAATGAAAAAAAAAACAACTATAATACAGACCTGTGAATTGCCCCCCCCTGGGGTTATAATGGAGGGGGGGCAATTCCAAAACGGGGGGAGGCACGGGGCGCAATTTTTTGAAACGGGGGGCAAGCAGGTGGAAAGAAAAAAAGAAAAGGGAAAAAAAGGACAAAAAAGCGAAAATAAGGTAAAAATAGGTCTAAAATAGCTTAAATTGCATTGAAATAGGCTAAAAACTGCAAAAATTTCGCAATGATGGCGTCATAATTTTTGGGTACTTTTTCATTTTTCCGCGGAGGGGGCAATAAAACGGGGGGGGGGGTGCAAATCCCCCAATAAAGCGGAGGGGGGCATTTTTAAACCGTGAACAGGTCTGATAATAACAATAATTATTACCTTAATAACCAGATCCACATAGCCATAATCATCATCGCTGGAAACCGGGGTGTAAGGTCTTACCACTAGTTTTCCGTCGATTTTTGCGCTCACGTAAATGTGTTGCCCTAAACTTGAATTTTATTATAAATAATTTTATTATAAACAATTTTTGTACAGGGTTTTACCTTAAAAAGCCCCGGTAGCGGTAACAAAAAAATAAATATTGTTAAATTGTTGCTCAGACAACAAAAGTGACGTCTCATTATATGGCAGTGGCTGCAGCGAAATATTATGTTTTTTTCCGTTTAAAATAGGAAATGTTTTTGGAACTTTACTTTTGGCCATGGGCGCAGCCAGAATTTCGGAAAGGGGGGTCTAACCCTGAACGAAATTTCCGAAGGGGGGGGGGGGGTCCAAGGGGTCCAAATCTTAAGCGATAAAAGGGGTAAAAAAAATTTTCCGCACTTCGCTCGGAGTGTTTATTACCTTGTTTATGTCACACACTTCATTATTTTCCTGTTATTTAATTAAAATAAGTCCATAAAACAATGAAAAAAATTTTTACAAACAA
>JASAMX010010175.1:0-26801 GCA_030248175.1 Microlaimidae sp. YZB2_3 | reverse complement strand
ATAATTTAATTTACAAAAAAATTTAAAGAAACATACTGGCCAGTTTTTAAGTTGATTGGGCGTAAAACAAAAATTACTGGAATACCCTCTCCCCAAAAAAAGATGGGAGGTCGCCCCCATTTATAGTTTTCGGAAGGTCAAATCAAAAAATGGAGTTTATATTTGAAATCAGAGCGCTGAAAAACCCCACCTTTGTCGAATTCTGTACATAATACAGTGAATGGAAACCCATAATTTATCCTGTACTGCACATGCTCAATATGTCCACAACTCTAGTGTAATTGAGTGAAATTTTGTCTAGTGAAACAGCATTAGCCGTTTTGGCCCTTCTCTTCTTTTTTTCACGCTTTATAAATATTTATACAACAAGGGTTCCAGTGAGCACGGAATGAACGCCGGTGTACATAAGGAGCTCCTTTACGGTCACCTACGCGGAAATAATTCATATTTTACGCAAGAAAAATAACCTTTTTAAAAATCATTTGATTAGTATTAAAAAATAAAAGAAAATACTACAGATAGTTTTTGTAGTTTTTTGGTACACAACTTTAAAGAAATAAATCATTTTAAAAGGTGTTTTATCAATTTTTAAACTGGGGGCAAAACTGGGGGCAAACTGTGGGCAAAACTGGGGGGAAACATCCAACACGTTAACCGGTCTATAATTTTTGCAGAATTGGTCAGCTTGTAATTCGATATCACAAAAAGTATAGCTCAATTTGAAAAAAATCATTAGTTAATTCATAACCTTTATTAATAAACGCTTGTTTATTATTACAAATTAAAAAAAACGCTTAAAAAAAACGGAAATCCATAGGATGAGCGTGATAGTGTTAATGATAATTTTTTGATTGCTATCAGTACATTTTCATAAGAAAATTATGCTGATAATAATCCCAAGTCATTTAGAACTCTACGATAAAAAACGGGAATTTTTTCATCATCATTGGTAAAAATAGATGCAAAAGAGTTAAGTATAGTGGTTTTTTCGCTATTTATGGCATTTAACTGCCACTGACGCTTTGCCTGAATTTACATTAGATTCTTTTCTATTTGCAAAATACTGTTTACAACTTCATCATAATTTTTTGAGCTTTCGTAAAAAGACCGCTTCCACTTTTTGTGTTTTTTATTCAATTAATATTATTTTGATTTAGTTTTTAATAGTTGCTGAATTGTCGAGTTGAGTAAAAAGCGATTTTTTTAACGTCCGCCAAACAACTTTAGGTACATACAGCTCTATGTAGCAATTTATAATATCGCGTAACTTGTCCAAAAATTTTGTACTTTCATTGCAGTTTTCAAAATTTGTTTCCAATTTATTTAAGCCAAGTGAACAATAATGGCTGAGTAATTTGCTTTTTTCAAATTTGCTTTAGGTATAACATTGACTTGTTAGGTTCATTTTTGAAAGGTGTATTTACTGTAAAATTAATGCTATCATGATTACATGTAAAAGTAAATGGGACAGATACATTAATTAAGCTAATTAAAACTAGATCCAGCCAGGTTTTGTCTTGAGTTGTTTCATGTACCATTTGATTGAAACAATTTTGCATACGTTCCTCCAAAAAATTTGAAAACAAAAATTTCCTAGGTTTTGTGGAATTTTCCACAATATATTGGGCATGTTAAAGTCAAGTCATCCATTACAAAAGTGACTGTTTTGTTGATTTTGGTTGTTATAAAACGACCCTGTATTGTAAGTAAAAAAATTAACATTACAATTGAATAAATTATGCAAAACTAGTGATGTTCCGCAGCTCTGAGTTCCTTAGCAGAGCAACCCCCGGAGCTCCACAGCTCCAGAGCTTTGTCTTTTTTGTATTAACTTTAGGAATAATTAAAAAGTGATGCCATAGTTTATTCTTTTAAATTTTTTTGTAAATTAAATTATTTTTAAAAACTTATTTAAAACGCTAGAAATAGTTAAAAAAACGCTAATAGACTAATTTTAAAAGTATATCGAGCTTAAATAAGCTTAAAATCGCTTATTTCTCCGGAGCTCCCTTCGCTCTAAATGGCCGGGTGCCGCATGAAATTTTCGCACCTGATTTATCGCCAGCCGGCGATTTCCTCATAGCGCGATGCCATGATATTTTCGCCGCCCGGCGAATCTATCATAGCTTTTAGCCATTATATTTTCGCCCCCCCCCGGCGATTTGCTCATAGGCTGAGCCATGGCATTTTCTCCCCCTGTAATTTTCATTTTAATAATAAGCGTTTTTTAGTTTTATGGTGTTTTTTGTAACAAAGTTCATTTTTTTAATTTAAATGTATTTTTTACAAAGTAATTTACTTTTTTTAATTTAAATGTATTTTTTACAAAATAATTTACTTTTCGTGCGTAAACCAATAATTTACAAATACATACAAAAATTCATACTTCATACAAAAATTTCTACATCATTATTTCATGTGTTTTTTTTAAACCAATGTTAGAATTATTTAAAATAAAAATTATCAAAGACGCACCGGATTACAGTTTTATTATAAGGCATAACAATATTACAGAATGAATAAAGTTATTATTTTATTTTTGAAAACAATACATTTTATTTCGTAGTTTTTTAATAAATTTTGTTGGGCGACTCAGTCACGTGCGTTAAATCGTTAATCAGATTTAATTTAACTTTTATTCTAGTTATAACAAAAATTTAGAACATAAAAATAAAAGAAAAATATGTGACTTTATATAGTGATGTTTTCTTGATCTCTGAACTTCGTAGAAAAACTTGCCTTTTGGAACTCCGGATTATTTGAAACGATAAAAAATAGTCTTAAAAATATATAAGAATAACTGAAGAGATATTTTATAAGCTTAATTGGATTTAATTAATTTTCATAATATATTAAATGATACTTCATTGTTAAAACTTCTGAACATTAATCTAGATAAACTAGGTCGAGTAATTACTACTTACACATATGAAAGAAGTTTAGGTTTGTTAATATGTAACTACTATAAATTATTAAAAAACTTAAACTTAACCACATTAGAAAATATTCTGTCTGAGAATTGTAATTGTAAATCTTCAAAATTTTGCTATTATCCTGCAGGTCATATTATTACTGGGGATTTAAATGTAGTTCCAAATTATACACTTCGCCATAATAATGAGCTATGGATCAAAATTTAGAGTCCCCAAAAATAGTTTTCAGAGATGTGTACAATGAAGCGTCTAATGCTATTAATAATTTTATCTATAATTGTAGCAAAAAATATAAGAAGCCTAAAGAATCTTTTCAACCTTTTATAGATAAGTTCTTCAGTATTTTAACTAATCGGATCCATTTCTGGAATAATAAAATATTATATGATAATTTGAAAAATACAATTAGAGTAGAAGTTTCAGATATTTTAAACTTAGCGGCACAACTTCATAAAAATTTTGTTATATGTACCGCAGACAAAGCTATCGGCAATTTTGTAATAATTTGTAAGAAATATTATATTGAGATTATGTGCAAAGAAATGGGGATTGAAGTGTTCAATCAAAATTGTTTAATTAAAGGCAACGATGTTTATGAACCTATTCATAATAAATCGTCTGAAGAAATTATTAAAAAACATATGTCCTTTGCAGAAATTTTTGACCTAAATGTTTTAATAGAAGACCAAGTTCTTCCTATTGTTTTTAATATTCCAAAATTACACAAAAGTCCTTATAGTTTTAGAACAATAGCTGGAGCAAGAAAATCAAGTACTAAAAGTATTTCATGCATACTAGGTATAATTTTAAAATTCTTGAAAGATTATTTTAGTAAATATTGTAAATCCTTGGAACATAAAATTGGTAAAATTTACTGGTCAATTGATAAAACAGAGAATGCTTTGCAAACACTTAATTGTTGTTTTTCTACTCATAATATATGTACAGGAGATTTTAGCACTTTATACACAATGCTACCACATAATATAGTTTTTGAAAACCTTAGTAATCTTATTTATATGTTATTTAAAAATGCTGGTAAGAAGTATCTAATTGTATCATAAAACCACTGTTTCTATCTAGATGACCCTTATAAATATAAAACATTCTTTACCAAGGAACAAATCCTACAAATGGTTGAATTCGTTTTGGAAAACACTTTTGTGACATATGCAGGTTGTATTTTTAGACAAACTAAAGGTATTCCCATGGGTTGAAATTGTTCCCCGCAATTAGCTGATTTAACTTTGTCAATGTTTGAAGTCAATTTCCTTCGTAATCCTAAAAACGCAGTAGAAAGATACTTATTAAAACATACGTGTAGATATGTTGATGATTTAATGTGTATTAATTATAAAAATTTTTTAAAAGTATGTGAAAGATTTATCCCGATTGTTTACCTATTTCGTCCACTTCAATATCAGACAATATTGCAAATTATTTAGATATAAGGATAGATATTAAAAATAAATATTTTAAAACTTCAGTGTATAATAAAACGGATGATTTTAATTTTAAAGTCATAAGATATATTAATAAAACCAGTAATGTCACTAAAAGACTTGGGATGCAAGTATTATATTCCCAATTTATTCGTTATGCAACTAGAATTTGTAATAATATAACTTCCTTTAAAATTAAAGTTTCTGAACTAATAGTTGCGCTAGAATTTGTAATAATATAACTTCTTTTAAAATTAAAGTTTCAACTAATAAACGACTTTATAAATCTCGGCTACTCATCGCATGAAATCACTAAACAGGCATTGCTATTTTGCTCTAACTATAGACCTCTAATTAATAAGTTTGGCGTATTTAACAAAAAACTTGCGGTAAGTTTTATCAGAAGTTGTACAAATAGTAGGTAACGTTGATATGTAAAGTCCTAATTCACTTGTGACAAAAATTTGCTAGACTAAAAATGTTCTGAGAAACTGTATTTTAACAAAAGTTTCCTTGGTTTTACGCTCGGCAGAGTTCGTTTGTGTTTTTCCATTGCCATTTAACTTTACTCTATCAACATTTATGGATCATTTGCAAGTAAGTTTTATTTTATATATTACTAAATCTGTTGTATTTTTATTTATCTATTTATCCTTTTTCTTCTTTACCATAAATTTTGATTTTTCTTTTTTCTTGCTGTTCTTGTTTTTGCTATCTAGTTTTATATAATAATAACTTAGGAAAGGAAACTTAGGAATCGCCAAAACAACTCTTTAGCTGTGAAAAAAAATATTTTTAAAAAAATACAATTTTTAAAATAAATGTTCCTAGATACAAGTTTTAAAAAACATAATATAACTTTTAAAAAAACCATGCTAACCAGAAATTCTAAAATAATATAATTTACCTGAGGACAGTGAAATTGTTAAACTAAAAAAGGCTGAAAAGGTATAGAAGAACATTTGGTGGCTAAAATCTCCAGATTAAATTATAAAAAACTTCTTTAAACGAAAATTTGATTTTGTTATAAGATTTTTTTATCTAATTAAAACTCTATTTTTTCGATTAAAGCTTTAAATTTTTTTGATAATTAAACTTAAATTAAACTGCGGAACTTTGAATTGAACGGCAGGTTATATCACATACAAAACTAGTTTTTAAATATGATAATCTGTGTAATATGGTGCAAGCTTAAACTTAAAAAAGTTTTTCATACGGTTTTCATACAACTCTTCCTTTAAAAAAAATAGTAAATTATGAATACTATGTATTATACTTGCTAGCTTTATTTTGCTATAACACCTTTTTATCCAAAAATTTATTCTGTTATAATACCTTTATATCTAAATAAAGCTCCAAAACCTGAAATTTTTAGATAACTAAACTTGGATTAAACTTCGCAACTTCGAATTAAACGGCAGGTCATAATATCACAAACAAAACTAGTTTTTAAATGCGGTGATCTGTATAATATGGTGCGAAAAAAAGATTACGAAGTCCTTGAAAAAGAAAATTTAATTCTGGTTTCACAAGTAAAAAATCTAAGAGTTAGAAGCAATGGTGGTTGCTCTCAAGTACGGACAAGCAGTTTGGTACCAACATCTGCGAAGCCGTGTTTTGTCGACTTCTTCCTCTCAATTCTCAATTTTTCTTCTTCTTCTTCTTCCTCTCATGAAGGAGAAATTCTCAGAAATGGAAGAAGCCAGTGAACACACCAGTGTTTAGTGTCTGACTTGAAAGAGTCACAATAACTGGCAAAAAAATGAATACCGTAAAAGAACTAGTATAGAAAAGCTAAGCGGTGGTGATGAGATTATCCATATTGCGGAGCACTTCCGCATCGGTAGAAAAAAATGATAAATATCCCCACCGGCTACTAAAGATCCGCCTGGCATCAAAGAGAATCCGTAACAAATTGGTGACATCTGGAGGAAACATACGCGGCTCAGAAAAGTTTCAAGGGATTTATGTCCGGTCCTCTTTGACCAGCGAACAAAGAGTACGACAGAAGAACCTGTTGAATAAAAGGAAGACCATTCTCGCTGACAGCAGCAAGAGGGTCTATCTTCGGTATACAAAAAAAGGAGAACCGTTCTTCTTTATTGCTTTGGTAAAAACCGAAATCAAAGACTTTTTTTCGGAATAGGAAAATAAGCTATCCCTTCGCGGATTTAGGAATAAAAAAATCTAAATGTTGTGTATTTAAACGCTACGAGTGCAAATAACTCCGTGGAAGAACTAAGGCTTATAACTTCTTGTAAAGATAGTAACTTTGGTAATATTGATCTATTGTTTGTTACTGAAACATGGTTTAATAATAGTGTCACTGATAATTTCATAAACAAATTGGGTAAACATGACGTTTTTCGTCAAGAAAAATCATTGGATGAAAAAAATTGGAAGAAAGGTCCTAATTTTAACGAAAAAAAAAAATTTAATACTACACAAGTATGTTTTGTTGAAAGATACAACAGCGGTGGCGAGATTATGCTTATTTATTTTGAACCACAAAAAATTTTAAAAAATAATATAGTTTACCTTTTAAGTAAGCCTCAGACTAGTAGAATCGAAGATTGTTTCACAGTGCTGGTCACCGCGGTAAGTAAACTACACTGCGGTAAACTCTACGTATTGCCTAGGTCGTACCTAGTACTTTGTGCGTGATTAGTAAATAGTGAGTGAACAAATTGATATGGTTAAAGCTCTACGGTAGCAATACGCAAATTTTTACGGTTAGAGTGTATAAGTTACAACCTAGGTACGCCATAGGGATTATGTACGCACCACAATAGTTAGACGGATATACTATACAACTAGGAATCGACAGGGGCCCCGGCCCACGCAAATGCAATTTTCTCTACTTCGGCCCGGCCTTGGCAATTTACCTGCCGAATAAGCAGGGCATACCGGGGAAAGAACCATACATGAACATAGGGGGTTAACCCCCCAAATTTTCTCTGAAAATTGAATTCAGATTTCAGAAAGATTAAAGACATAAAAGGTATTTCAGAGTCTGTATCTGAATCAGATTCAGAAATCTGAATAGGTGAAATATCGACCCCAGGGCATACCGGGGAAAGGACCATACATGAACATAGGGGGTTAATTCCCCCCACTCAGAAGTGCGGAAAGGAAAGGTTAACCCCTTCCACCAATTTTAGATAAATATCTTTAAAATGACTTCTAACTGCTTCCGAAAATGAGTTTTAAGGTCGAAATAATTGTTTTAAACAATAAAAAGCTCAAAAATGCAATAAAATAAGCTTTTGACCTAAAATTAGCGTTTTTCCCCTGTTTTTAAGTGAAAATTTTTTATCTAATTTACCGCTTGAATTTGTTTATTTAAGCGGCGAAGCTCCGGAGCTCACACATTGTCACTATGCAAGGAATCGAGTAATGATTTTAAAAAATATTGTTTTGAGAGCAGTATAGTAAGTGCACAAAAACCACATCGCTCGCAGGTAAAAAGTCGCGTGTGCAATTCAAAAAAAAAAGAGTTTACAAATTTTTTTTATAAAATAATTTAAAGTTAAAGTTTATAATGTTGCAAAGGGTAGAGTCACATGACTGTACCCTTTGCAAGAGTATTATTATATCTAGTTGGCTGATTTATTTTAACCGAGCTTAAGAAAAAAGTCAAACCATGTCTTGCAATAAACAAAAGAATAGTCGATAAACATATTATTCCGATCATTATTCGCAACGTTTCGGTAATTTCATATTGCGATCATTAAGTTGTTCTATAAATGCATAAGCAATTAAGACAATAAAACACAAGTACACGAAAAATACAATAGCAAGAAATTACACAAAAAATAAATTTATATAATAAATAAAAAGGCGTGTGATACTAAAAAAGTATAAAGTAAATAAAGAATCTACCACACTTCAAGTAGATTTAGGACCACTTTCATTTTACGATTTAGAAAAACTGCTTTTGTTTTCTACAAAAGACACTTTATATATTTTTTTATGAAAATTATTACAAACAAATTTACGGTGTGGCTATGGGATCGCACCTCGGACCTTTTTTAGCAATGCTTTTTTTAGTTTATTACGCTTAGAAAACTGTCCTTTAGAGTTTAAACGAATATTTTATAGACGCTATGTGTACGACTTTTTTTTTTCGAGACCCATCGCATCTGAATCAATTCAAAAATTACATGAACGAACAATATCAATCCATTAAATTGTTACGGAATCTGAAAAAAAAAATTTTAGCCTTTTTAGATGTTAATATTGAAAAATCTAACGAAACATTTTCAGCCTCAATTTATAAAAACAAACTTCTGGCGGAGTTTTAACAAACTTTTCCAGTTTTATCCCTCAAACTTGTAAAATCGCCCAGTTTTATAGTCTTCTTTTGTGTTCATACACTATATGCTGTACTATAAACCAAATACACCAGGGACTTATTCAACTTAAAGTTTGCGGTGGATTTGATTTAATTCGACTTTTAATTTTTTCGCATAATATTTTCATTTCGTGTAAAACTTTTGTGGCAGAGTGAAACGGCCGGCCATAATTATTGCTCTCCGAATCTCACCGGAATTATGCAGTGCTTTCTGTTACCTCTCCATCCAAACGGACAATTCTATTACTCGATGCAACTATTGCGCCATCAGCGTATTTCATATTGAATGCACGAGTTTCATATTTCGCGGAATTTTCTAAAACTGAAGATTCCGATTCCTTGCTTGCCATGCAAAGTTCGATTCATGGACCTTCCGGTTTTTTCAGATGTTTCGGCTAGGGTCTCAACGGTTCTACAACAATTAGACAGCCAAAATTTTGTAGAAACGTCTAACTGCTATGACTCTGAAAAAAATGACATAGAGAGCGCAATAGAAAAAGAACAATCGAATGACTCATTTACCACCGTGGCACGCAAAAAGAAAAAAAACTGAAAAGCTCTCTTGAATTGCGAATTGTAGAAACTGTTACGGAGTCTATTCTTGATTCCCATAAACAGGCCGGAAACGCTAAATTTTTAGTCGTCAAGGGTCTTTCGGAATGTACCAACGACAATTCCTTGGTTTACGACCTGCTAAAAGCTGCTTTTTCATCTGGGACTGCTGTTCCTCCTTTTGCTGAACAAATTCGCTTGAGCGTACTAGACGATTAAGATAGAAAAGGACCCAGATTGATGAAAATTCGATTTGAACGATCTGCTTATAGGAACTTGGTTCTAGCTAACGCCAAAAATTTGGCTAAATCCAAGAACTTTTCTTCGGTACACCTGCGCCTTCCTGTACACTGAACGAACGGAAATTCATCAATCAGCTCTACAAAGAGAGAAACGATCTGAAATCTGAAACCAAGTTTAAACCTTTTTTTGTTAAACGCCAAGGTAAAAGTCCTTTCAGCTGGAAGAGGTCATGAAAGGTCCCGAAAATCAAAGCTTAGAGCAGCCCAACGACGCCACTCCAATCACTTGGCGTCAAGATATGCCTCAGATCCAAAATAGGACAGGCGCTGTACCGGCAATAGTTTTCTTAATTGTAAACTTTTGAATGCAAGAAGTATTAAATCAACCGCTTAAATGAGTAAGCAACAAAAAGTTTCAGCATCCGAATCTTACTATTAGCTTAAAGTGCAAAAAACGAAAAATTTTTATAGAAAGTCAAAACATAACCTTCACTTAAAAAAGAAATGGGCGGAATGTGACAAACAATATACAGAAGCACTGAAAATTTTTTATAACAATATAGAAAAAGAAACTTTAAATAGTGGTAGTTTTACCAAATTTTTTCATTTTTGTCAAGAAAAAGTTTGATTCAAAATCAAACAATATTGAAGCCATTAAAAAAGTTAATGGGTCTTAATGTGTTAATAATCCTAAAAAATGTACTTTATTTAATGAGTATTTTAGTTGTATATTTACTAAGGATAACTCAATTATGCCAAATTTTCCAAAAAAAGTCGCCGACAATGAAGGCAAATTTTCTGTCTGCTTTCCTGTTGATTTAGTTGAACGTAAGCTTAAAAAGCTATCAAATAAATCATCACATAGTCCTGACGAAATACCTGCTATTGTTTGTCCTTTGTCTCTACATTTATATAAGGTCAGCCATGTAACGTCTGGAAAAATGGAATCAAATTAAGGAAATTTTTTAAAGAAGAAATGCGAAGAAATTACTCATTTTAGTTTTTTTGGATGAAATATAAGCAATACATGACTTAAAGCCTCAGTTAAAGCTTGACGTTCTTTGTTACATAATCACCCGCTGACTTTACTTTTACAAATCACATAAAGCGTCGTATTTTTGTAACATCAACAAAACGAGAGTTGTTACAGAGACAAAAATCTTGTACAATACTTTAAAAAAAATAATTTTTGAATATTGAAATGCTTGTATTGATACTATTAGCAAAAATATATAATACTATATAATAGATTAAGAAAAAATATCTCACTCAGTCTCAGACGCGAAACGATTTGGTGCCTGCCATTAATTGTTGTGCGCATAAAATGGCAAAACAACTGCTTTTATAGTTTTATTCAGTTGCTTTTATTTAATTGCATGTGTCGTGTAAATGGGCACTGCTCAAAATGTAGCAGTGTTTTTGCGCATATGCTTGCATGCTAACTCGAACACACTGCATTTTGAAGCACACTACACTTTTTTAGCAATTTTATGCGCATATATGCGCATATACTGCACATAAAATGGCACAACCGCAGGAAACCAAAAAAATAAACCCACTAAAAACCATTTAGTTTGCACACTGTACACAAAATACAAACTTTTAGTACAGACATACAAAAATAAAATCTAATGCAATACATGAATAGATTTTTTGTTTATTGTATTGGATTTTATTTTCGTATGTCTATACTAAAAGTTTGTATATTGTGTAGAGTATAAAAACTAAGTAGTGGTTTTTAAGTGGGTTTATTTTTTTGTTTCCCGCGGTTGTGCCATTTTATGTGCAGTATATGCGCATATATGCGCATAAGATTGCTAAAAAAGTGCAGTGTGCTTCAAAATGCAGTGCGTTCGAGTTAGCATGCTAGGATATGCACAAAAACACTGCTACATTTTGAGCAGTGCCTATTTACACGACACATGCCTCAATAAGAGCAGTTGTTTTGCCATTTTATGCGCACAACAATTAATGGCAGTGCTCAAAAAATGGCACCAAATCGTTTCGCTTCTGAGACTGAGTGACATATTTTTTCTTAATATATTATATAGTATTATATATTTTTGCTATTAGGTTAAAAAATTTTTTGTAAACTTTTTATTGTTCACTCATTTTATTGAAAAATGACATTGACTCCAATGTTTTAAACGACGGAAATTTTAGCAAAAGACGAAACAAAGTTTCGAAAAAAAAACCTTAAATTAAATGGATTAGTATAAAGCTACAATAAGTCTAAAAACTTAATGGCAGAAAAGACTGAAACAATTTTTTTAAACTGAAACAATTTTCTTATTTAAACTTTTAGAAAAACACCAACGGCGTGGATAAATTTTTACATGCGTTAAAAAGCTATTAATACGACGGTGTTAATTAAGTCACACGCCGCAGCAACGGTAAAAAGATAATATTAATATTATTAACGTCTATTTAAAACGAAATACTCAGATGTAGGTCTGAAAAATCTTGAAAAAATTTAGGCTTTATTTAATATAAGGCGACTTTTTTTAATTTTTTTCTATCTACTATATATAAAACAAATTAAATGGCAAAGTAATTGTTAACGTAAAAGTCGCGTGATATTAATCCAAAATTTTTGAAGATTTTTTAGACTTAGATCTGAATATTTGGTTTTAAAGAGACGTTAATAATATTAATATTATCTTTGTACCGTTGCGGTGGCGTGTGACTCTATTAGCACCGTCGTATTAATAGCTTTTTAACGCATGCAAAAATTTATCCACACCGTTGGTGTTTTTCAGAAAGTTTAAAAAAAATTTTTTATTAATTTTATTTTAAACAGACTTGTTTTAGTCTTTTCTGCCATTATGTTTTTAGACTTTTTGTAGCTTTATACTAATCCATTAAATATAAGGCTTTTTTCGAAACTTTGTTTTGTCTTTTGCTAGAATATTATTGTATTTTGTATGTTTATTTTTGTTTGTTGTATTGTAAGAAAGTTACATGACTGTAATCTTTGCAACATCATAAACTTTAACTTTAAATTATTTTGTAAAAAAAATTTTTTAAACTAATTTTTTTTTGAATTGCACATGCGACTTTTTACCTGCGAGCGATGTGGTTTTTGTGCACTTACTATATACTGCTCTCAAAACAATATTTTTTTAATTCATTACTCTATTCCTTGCATAGTGACATTGTGTGAGCTCCGGAGCTCCGCTGCTTAAATAAACAATTTCAAGCGGTAGATTAGATAAATATTTTTCACTGAAAAACAGGTGAAAAACGTTAATTTTAGGTCAAAAGCTTGTTTAATGAATTTTTGAACTTTTTATTGTTTAAAACAATTATTTGGACCTTAAAACTCAATTTCGGAAGCAGTTAGAAGTCATTTTTAAAACATTTTTTCTTCATTTTTACAAAATTGGTGGAAGGGGCTAACCTTTCCTCCCCGCACTTCTAAGTGGGGGGGGGGTTTAACCCCCATCTCAGAATTTAGGGGGTTAACTCCCTTATGTCCATGTATGGTTCTTACCCCGATATGCCCTGGGGTCGATATTTCACCTATTCAAATTTCTGAATCTGACTCAGATTCAGACTCTGAAATACCTTTTATGTCTTTAATCTTTTGGAAATCTGAATTCAATTTTCAGAGAAAATTTGGGGGTTAACCCCCTATGTTCATGTATGGTTCTTTCCCCGGTATGCCCTGCTTATTCGGCAGGTAAATTGCCAAGGCCGGGCCGAAGTAGAGAAAATTGCATTTGCGTGGGCCGGGGCCTCTGCCGATTCCTAGTTGTAGTATATCCGTCTAACTATTGTTGCGCGTACGTATCCCCTATGTTGTACCTAGGTTGTACCTAATACTCTAACCGTAAAAATTTGCATATTGCTACCGTAGAGCTTTAGCCATATCAATTTGTTCACTCACTTTACTAATCACGCACAAAGTACTAGATACGAACTGGGCAATACGTAGAGTTTACCGCGGTGTAGTTTACTTACCATAATGGCCAGCACCGTGAAACAAAAGGTTCACCGTGGTAATACAAAAATTTCACGGTTGTATCACAAAAGGAAAAAGGAAATAACAGGAACGGGTTAAATGAGTCAATGCAATGAGTTTTAGAGTCATATTCATAAGCAACAACAAGTGGCTATAGAACTAAAGTTATTTTAATAGGAATGGATTAAATGTGACTATATTCAACAAACTTTTTTCCTGTTAAAGTTCATCGTGCGAAACAAATCCCAATCTTGGTATTTAATTTTTTACTCAGGGCTGTTTGTTTTTTTTAAACGAACGAGCAGTTTTAGTTTTAATATAACTAAATAACTTTTTTTTAATCTAACAATAAAAATACAAAAATCACAAGAAAAGGATAAAAATTACAAAGCAAAGTTTTATAAAATTTGGCGAAATTACCGAAACTTGGCGTAAAGCGGCAAGTTTTTTATAAAACTTGCCGCTTTACTGAAGCGAAGTTTTAAAATATGCAATTTTAGGTTTTTAAAATTACAACATGCTTCACCTAGAGAACGTGTAAAATATTTTAATCGTTGCATTTAATAGTATACTTTATTTTTGGAAATAAAATATTCATACAAAATATTTAATAAAAAAATCAAATATATTCAAAAAATATACGAAAAATTAAAATCTTTTAATTCAATGCTTCTTAAAGTTCCACGTAGGCGAATCCAATCTAAAATAAACAAAAACATGAAAATTTATAAAAAGCATTTTCATAAATTTAATGTTTATAAATTTTTATAATTTTTATAATTTTATTTAAATTTTTTTATAAATTTAGGGGAGCGGGGCTCGAAAAACCAAGACCCCTAAAAACCGAGGCCCCTAAAAACCCAGAGCTACTTTTCTATTGGGTTTTTTTATAACGTAAATAAACGATTAGTGAGGTGCGTGTACGTTGTGCATTATTTAAGCTATGTGAAACCGTGCTGTTTTTTTGATTTAATTCTTTTAATGGTTTAATTTTTTTTTGTTGTTTCATCGTATTATTGTTGTTTTTAGAGCAGTAATTATAGTTTTTTTTTCAGAGCATAATTTTATTTCTTTGTTTCTTGTTAATTTTCAAGTTTGCCTAGATGGTACTTAGGTAGATTAGCAGGCCGAAAAATTTTCTATAATAAATTCTTTTAAAAATTTCCGCTTATTAAAACTGTATATCAGGGGAATCTTTTGTAGTACCCACTTCTGTACCGTTCGCCCCACACGCTAATTACCCTACGTCTGCCTGCGCGTCACCGACTCGCCAGTATTATTACCTGGCGGGATGAATTTTTGTGTCACATTTTTTTGTGCATGCCTTGTACACAATGTATAAGCGATAAACAGGTTTTACACCCTCAATTAACCAAGGAGGAACCTCCTTGTAAAACTTTGGAAAAGCTCCACTTTGGCGGAACATTTTACCAAACTTTGTGCTGTAGTCTATTTGTGACAATAAACCGTTGTTTGTAGGCTTATTACTGGCAACAACATTTAAAATTTATACTTAGAAGTTATAACAATTACAAACATAACAATAAAGACTAATGTGTACTCTGGTTTTTATTCATTTAACGTGGTTTATGTACGAGAAGACCAATTATTTACTTAACGTTGTTATTGAACGCGCCCTCCCCTATACTTTAGGGGCCTCGGTTTTTTGTTTCGCACAATCAAATTTAGCCACATGTTTCGCTATATTAATGGAATTTGAACACCCTTATTCAATGTTAATTCAATTTCTGTGAGAATGGAAAAAAATGTGGTGTTCTGTCTTCAAAGTTAAATGTTTGTATATTCGTTTAAAAACGATCTGAACAGCATTTTGGAGCTTATTTATCTTCAAGCTTAAGTACAAGGACATTATTTTATTATAAGTTATGAGTAAGTTTCCAATCCAAGTCTTTTAAAAGTCATTAAAGTTAGGGTGACTGACCTAAATTAGGTCAACCTTTTTTCGGCCACCAGCTGTTATTTTTTCCACGCGCAAGGTTATAAAATGACGTGGTTATCTAGCCATGCGCAGTTAATTTCATAACTTTGAGCATGGCAAAAATAACAGCCGCTGGCCGAAATTTAAGGCTGACTGAGTTTATGTCAGTTACGCTTATGTATATTATTTGAATTTTACGGTATGCTCAAAATGATAAACAAATAGGTTAGAATTTAAATTACCTCAAACTGTTCACACCAAAGTCCAAAGTATTTTAAATCATCAGTGCTTTTACCGTCTCTGAGATTGACAACAACTGCAGCATCTTTATATTTTCCTGGTGGAATTATAGCGGTTCTAAAATTTTCTTTATGCTTTATTAATGTTATTTATAAGATAAAATATAAAAAAGCCTTATTATTTTCAAATACATTGCAATAAAATTCTAAGCCTAAGCAAAGCCTAAGTATATGCTCAAATCTAGTGTTTAAATAGTACTGACCTGACACATTTAATTAATTATTGATTAATTATTTGCCACTAAACTCCAATTAAGTAATTATTGATTAATTATTTGACCACAAAATGCATTTGATTATTATTGATTAATTAATGACCTAAAATTTTTAATTAATTAATTATTGATTAATTATTAAAAAATTAATTCGATAAAATCGTAAAAAAGTACTAATTAATTAAATTTTATAAAGTAATCATAATTAATGTCTAAAACCTTTATTTAAGCGTCTCTTTTTGGTAAAAGTTTTGCAACTACAGTTAATAAACCTTTACCAGAAAAATAATCTATTAGAAAAATGAAAGCGGATAGGTATTGCTAAAAAAATCATTATTTACAGGAAGTAGCAAGATACATAAATAAAACGCGCCGCGCCACGTTGTAAAGGCTGCAATATTAAGGTACCACAATAAGAAGTGGTCTCTTTTTTGACCATCGGCTGTTTTCAGAAAAATATCCTAGATGTTGTTGCACGCTGTCCCATGAATATTATTAACACAGTGGTAATTAAGAACGGTTTCTGATGTGTGCAAAGTGTAATAATTAATTAATAATTTTTTATTACTTTTTTTAAAAAAGTACTTTTTTATTACTTTTACTTTTTTAATAATTTTTGTTTTAGAAAATAATTGATTAATTAAAATTAAATTAATGGCCCATAAAATCAAATTGATTAATTATTGAGTAATTATTTGCCCAAAAAATTTAATTAATTAATTATTAAGTAATTATTTCGGCCCAAAAAAGCGTTAATTTTTTATTAATTAATTACTAAAAAAGTACTTTTTTAAACACTACTCAAATCAACATTTTTCTTAAAGACTCCCAGTTCCAATTGTTTGCCGCTCTAAGATCCCAAAAATTTCCTACGGCTCCATTTTCCTTACTTGCGGTTCTAAAGATCCCGTACCTTTTATTTAGCTCACATTTCGGGGCGCGGGCTTAGTGGACGTCACACGTCCATCGGTACACTGCATACGTGTGCACTTGCCCACTTTGCCCTATGGTGTGATTGGTAGGGTTAGCTCCGAGGAGCAGGTTGGGGACTAGTAGTGGACGTGTGGTTCGGAGCTTATATAATTATCAGATTGGAAGGCTGCGTAGTCCAATCTTGGTGAGGAGGTGTAACAACTCCCGTTGTGAAGATGTTTCCTAAATTTGACGCCTTATAAATACGAGTTCTAATGTAAAGCTGGCGAGCGATGGTGTAACGTAGCACCTCAGTGAATGAAGTAACGAGGCTAGAGATTACAGATTCAAGTTTGGGTCCATTTTTCAGCCAAAAAGCTAAAAAAAAATTGTGCATTTTTATTTCAAAAAGCTTGATTTATTCGGCCTTGTATTTCTGGGTGTCAAATAGTTGGGATATGGAATCGTTGGAGCTGCGGTTACTTGTAACTGAAGATTTAAGTTTGGAGCCCAAACTGAGGAACCAAAAGTTTAAAAACCCCTAAAATATATCTCCAAGTCCAAGCCTAAACGCAACCACAAAATATTTTTTTACTTTCGGTTCTAAATTTGTATTTTTGTAAGTTCAAAAGATTTTCTAAAGGCTCTAAATTCCTTGCGTGGAACCTTTTGTACTCATGCCGCCATTATTGCGGTTGATCAATATGGGCAATATTTTCCGTGGTTTTTATGTTATGTCTTTTAAATTAATTTGCGTATAAAAATGTGAATAAAATAATTGTTGTTACAAGCTATATCCAGAAGATTCTTGCCAAGAAAGTTCTGAATTTTCATTTTTATCAACAGCCCAGAATTTCATATCTAAAATTTAAAATTAATTTTGCTTGGATTTACTAAATAAGCATGGGTCAAAGTTGCAATTCTTATTTTTACTCCATTCAAAATTCTGTTTTAATTGCGCTTATAAATAACTAAATACACATTCACTAACGTAGAATTGATAGAAAACCATTATATTCGTTAGAATAGCAATAATTTTAGCTTTAAATATAGTATTTAATAGTATAATAATTTCCACCAAATTTCAAACAGTCGAAATATTTTTGTCAGTGTTGATTACGTTTAAAACCTTGTTTGTTTACGTTTGGAATTTATTGAAACTGAAACACTGAAACACGTTTATTTCGATAAACAATATTTATTAGCACGTCCTCTATAGTTAAATTGTAAACAGGTGGAAAAAATATATAGTAAAACAAAAAATATATAATATAACGAATAATGCAAAAAATATATAATATAACCAAATCATTAATTTTAGATGTTGTTTACATTGACTTTAGTAAAGCCTTCGACTCTGTTGTTCATAATAAACTGCTAACCAAATTGTCTTCTTACGGAATTACTGGTGATCTTTATCTCTGGATGAAAGCTTTTCTTAACAATCGAACTCAGCGTGTTTTTATTGAACCAAATTTTTCAGACTATGCTAAAGTCATATCAGGAGTTCCCCAGGGATCTGTGCTTGGACCACTGCTTTTCCTGCTATATATAAATGATTTGCCATATCATCTTCAAAATGTTAAATGTAAACTTTTTGCAGACGATATAAAAATCTATGAAGCACGTGATAAAGATCAATCAAATAGAACCCTCCAAAATTCTATCAACTCGCTTGTAAACTGGTCAAAAATATGGCAACTCGAAATAGCTAATCATAAATGTTGTGTGATTAACATGGGGTCCACAAACCCAAAAGCTCCACTTCATATTCAAGACACTGTCTTAGAAGCAAAAAGTACAGCCCGAGACTTAGGCGTTCTCATTTCCCAAGATTTTAAGTTTTCTGCGCACTGTAGTGAAATTGCTAAACGTGCTTACCAAATCATTAACATGCTTTTCAGGTGCTTTAAAACAGCAAACATTAATGCGCTTTTAAGATCATATGTTGCATATGTTCGCCCTATTTTAGAGTATTGTAGCCCAGTGTGGTCTCCATATTTACTGAAGGACATTGACTGTCTGGAGCGTGTCCAACGGTATTTCACCCGTCGCCTGTTTACAAAGTGTAAGGGGTTTCTACCCTCTCAGAGTTATCTTGATAGAATAAATATGCTAAATATTGAATCGTTGGAGGAAAGGCGTATCAGACTGGACCTAAATATGTGTTTTACCATTGTTAAAAAACTAAATGATATTCCTTTTGAAACACTTTTTGATTATGCTACATATCGTTCTAGACATGATCATCATCTGAAGATTTTCAAACCTCGTGCTTCAAAAGAGGCACTTCTCAATTTGTTTAGTCACCGCGTAACTACTTACTGGAACGAATTGCCAAAAGATATGGTCGCTGTAAATTCACTAAATTCCTTCAAAACCAAAATTTTAGACGTTAACTTTCAAAAGTACACTAAATTTAATAGGCACATGAATTAGTAGTCTTTTGACTCTGTGTGTTTTCTCCCCTTTATTTCTCTTTAGTCTTGTACGTCTTTGCACCAAACATTCACGAGTGTTTGTTGCGTATAGTACTTCGTACTGCGTATGTAGTACTATTTGATAAATAAAGTGTTTTGACTTGACTTGACTTGAATGTGCAACCCCATTATAAAAATTAAAGCAGCGTATGTTATTATAAGAAGCTAGTCCATATAAATGGTGCCCTCATAATAATGAAATATTAAACAAAATTTTGTCCGTTTTTAAAATAATTTGCGTATTGTAATTGTTCATGATTGTTTTCAAATTAAAATCCCACTATAATCGCTTTCTCTCGAATTTAATTCGCGTGACTTATAATGGCGACTATGCCATTATTATGGAGAGTGCTATTTAAATAGCGTAGCTCATTATAATAGCATAGGCTGACTTAATTTTTATAGGAGTTGCATGTTTTTTGTTATATTATATATTTTTGGCAAAAACAAAATAAAAATTAGATGAAAATGACAAGTTTTAATGGAAGAATTTTCCAAAAATTAAATGTAGTGATATTCAAGCAATATTATTATTATGCGTTGAATTTGATTGAAATTTCAGTGCTGATTGCTCCATGTTGCGTTATCGGGTTTAGGCAAAATAAACAATTAAGTTACCAGGAGCTAGGTAGTCATAAGTGAATCCCAAGACGAGAAATTTCTTGTGTTTTCTAAAAACGTAGCCTGTTATTGTTCCTGGCGGTATAGGTTGACCACCGGAAAGATAACCAACGGGCTCTCATTCTTCTTGAAAACTGAGTCCTACTGAAATGAAAACTTGTATTTATAGATGTTACAGTCATAACTATTGAAAATTAACTTAAATTATTAAATTTGATCATTTATTTTAATTATTTCAATACACCGCAGTTGAAAAAAAACATGAGGTTTCAAAATGCGGTACAGAGTCACGATTTTTTGTTTTTGATTTCAATGATTTTTTGTAAAAACTTTACTCCTGCTCTAATAGCTCACAAAATTGCTTTTGTCAAAATTTTTTTCAGCAGTTCAAGAGATATGACCTTAAAAATGGCGTTTTTGGTAATTCTGTCCTTGAACTATTGCTATTTGATTTATTGATTTATTTATTTATTTATTGGGTGATATTTGAGTTTCAAATGATGCACATAAAGAAAACGCCTAATTTCTACTTTTTTTAATACCTTGTTCATTTAGATTGGGAAAGTTTTTGTTGAGATATTGTATTGCAATATACATAATTTACGACTTTTTGGCTACAAAAACAAACAGGAATTGATTGTCTCAATAAATATAATAGTGTGGTACAGAGTCAAACTTTTTGACAAAGGATCTCAATAATCTTTTGTAAAAATCTTGTCATCTTGTTTCCAATATTTTAAAATTTTTTTCGTCAAAATATCTTCCTCTGTTAAGCGGTTCGGGAAATATGGCGTTTTGACCCAGAAAAAATATCACTCTCCGAAAATGGCGATTTAATTTTTGTGAAGTGGGCTGCAGGATCAATATCCTCTTCCTGAAATTTTATTTTATAATGGTTTTAATGGATTTTCCGAAATAGTATCATTACAAACCCAAAAATTAGATCCTAAAAGGGCCCTCACATCCAAAACACAATTTCTTAGGAGAGCTTAAAAGCCCCATTTAGGGTAGCGAATTTTTATAAATTAATTTCTTTGAAACAAATTTTACGGACTAGACAATAATTACTATTAAAAACTAAAACACTAAAATTCTTATATTATTATTTGACCATTGGTCAAAAAAGTTAAGTTTAACAGCAGTTTAGTCGATTTTTATCAATTTTAATAGTTATTTTAGAATAAACAAGTTTTATAATCTTTATTATTTTATATTTTTAACGATTTCGGTAAGTAAAAAAAGTTTGCATATTGCACATTGTTATTTAAAAAGAATTTGGAGACAGCTTTTCGGGTGTAAAAAACGCTTAAAACCAAAATTATGAGAATTTAGCGACAAACCACACGTGACTGTCTTCATTCTTTAGAAGCAAATATATAAAATTCACAACCTAACAAATTAAATCACAGAAATTAAGAAGCACTTATCGTCAATTTAGCGTCTAAAGCCCAGAAAATACTTCGTCCAAAGAGTCCAAAGGACAAAAACAAAAAAGTTGGATTTTGGGGCAATATAAGGGTGGTTTTTGAGTTTTAAAAACTTTTAATACTTTTTCTTTAGGATGAACTGCCACAAATACAAGAAAAATAAAAAAAAAACGCCTTTAAAACATCTAAAATTGGATTTTTGGCTTTTGTTCTTTGGGCACTTTAGACGAAGTATGAACCAGACCTAATTTGTAGTATGAATTTTGACTGGAAATGGCCCAAAAATATTTTGATTGATCGCCTAATTTATGATCCCCCTTTTTTATGCCATGAACAAAAAAATAACCACTTCCTAATTGTGTTTAGTGAAATTTCTAAAAATAGTAAATGAAGGGAATTAAAATTATAATTAAGAAAATTTTTATTTGCGAACACGTGAGATTGAGATCTTGAGAATGCGTTCGCAACTGTTAATTACCGTTAATTTTTTGTAGCAAAAGTGCGCATTTTAACAAATAGCTGAGGGTCCAATTAACGATGTGCTTGCCCACTTCGCATTATCTACTGCCTTGTGGTAAGCGTTGGTTATGTCAAGAATGCATAAAATAAAAAAAGTGTCGGACTGTGTTTTAAACAATTGTTCTAATTATATGTTAGCCCGGTAAGGACGGGGTGCCTGAATTTGGAAAAACAGTTTTTACCTACCTCCTATTTGCCTCCATCGGAAATTTCGCTGCCTCCTACCTGCCTCCACCCTGCCTCCTACCTGCCTCCGAGGCAGTTTTAGCTGCCTCCTACCTGCCTTCTAACCTGTATATGCTTCAACATAGGAGGCAGGGTCACCTGCCTCCTACCTGCCTCCGAGGCAGTTTTACCTGCCTCCACCCTGCCTCCATGCTGCCTCCGAGGCAGTTTTACCTGCCTCCTACCTGCCTCCAGTCTTCCGGAGGCAGATTCAACAGCCTTCATTACCGGGTTAAGCAATCTACGTGTAGATTTGTCATCATGTAGAAATAAAAAAAATTATAGTTCCTAGATAAAATAATTTATACGTCAGATGCCACAAAAACACCAGAATATTTATTATAACAAATATATATTATAACAAATATAAACAAAATATTTATTATTTATCAACAAAAAACGTTAAATATTTGACACTATTACGGAAAAAACCTCAAACCCCTAAATAGTTATACGTTCGCAGGTTTTTGTTGGAAAATTCGCGGTTAACACGTAAAATAATCTACAGTATTACGTAAAAAATTCTTAGGCAGATTATTTTACAAACTTTAGATTATACCGCAGGTCCTAGTACATTTTTCACATAATGAAAATTCTACGCTGTGGAATATACTACGTATAAATAGCACAACTCTTTAATAGACAGTCGGAAATTCTTTTTTCTCGTGCATTCTTGATAACTCCAAATTTCCACAATGAAAAAAAAATGATTTTTTAAAGTATCATATCTTTTGACGCACTGAAAATATTTTTGGCAAAAGCAATTTAGGCTATTGAAGGTTGTGATAAGTAAATCATTAAAAAAATCATTAATTTTTACAAAAAAATATTGAAACGAAGAATTAAGAGTGTTTTTACGTTCTAAGATTAAAACTATTTTTATTAATAATTATCAAATGTCGCAGTATTATTATTGAGTGTAAGTTAATATAAAAAACAAAATATACTAACCTAGAAAAGTGAGCAAAATTAAGATGCGAATCATCTTGCCGCAAAACTCTTCGTCTAATTCAGAAACTTAGAAATTCTATAAAGTGAAAATTTTCGTCGGCGATATTTTGTACAATAAGAGTGATTGACATAGTATGAAGTTGGACGTAAAATCATTTTCAAAAACAATTTATTATTAATATTATTACACTTTTAATTTTAAAACAGTCATTACACGCTACACGACTAACAAAAATTTAAACGGGTTATCGACAAACATACAAAATTGTATAGTTGAATGCGTTTATAAATATTTAATTTCCTCTATTAATTTTTGTTTAAATTTTTTAGTAGTGGCCGAACTGTAAAAAGAATCCATCCGCCTCTATTTTTTACTCAGATTACTCTTATTTCGTCGTCACTACAGCAAAAAAAGCCACAGTAATTAGAAAACACGTGACTGTGACCTATTCTGTAGTTTACGAATTGTGGCTCATTCTGCCTTAGTAACGGTAATCACGATACTCAAAAACCTCCCATTCAGGCAGAAGTTGTTAAATGTTAAATATCTCTCACAGAGTTATGATGTTATAGAATTACTTTTAGCCAATTAACACTTAGGAAAAAAATGAAGATCTCTCATTCATTCGAGGTCTTTTTCCCAAGCAGCTCCTCCCACAAATATTACAACAGAACAAAACATATATAACGTGATCACGAATACTATATGACATTTTAAGGGTCCTTAATATACTGACGTGATTTACTCTAATTCTAATGAAAAGTAAACGTGGTGGAAAATGTGTCCCCGACGAAAATCACGTCTTTGAAAATAAATTTGCATAATAAAAGTTTATTGGCGTTGTCTATATACTTCATTTAGAGAGCGCCAGTTGATAAGTATATCGCGTTGAAAGTGTTGATAATATACTATTCAATCGTGATTTACTTTTACTCCTTTTGGTTAAAAAAAGTTTTCCTTGCGAGACACCTCCATCGCGACCCGCCCTATTTAACCCTTCTCCCTCTCTTAGATTAAGAGTAGTTAGAGAACAGAAAATACGGAATTTGGGTGGTCGAAAGTTTAAAATCGCTAAAACCTACACCTACTCTCTGGTTTTTTTTAGCGATACTGGAAAAAAGTTGACAAAAAATTTTTTGTTTGCGGTCTTATAACTTTTGAACGCGCCGCGATCAATATGCAAATATCTCGCGTTAAGGTCCTTGTACTTTTTGCTACCTCCTGAAAAAAAATTTTTTCAAAAATTTTGGGGGGTTAGCCCCAAAATTGCCGAAATTTACGGTCGATTTTTTTCGGCCAAATTTCTAACTTTTTACCATATGGGGCTTTACGTCTGAAAATTTTTTTGCAGATTGCCCATACTTTTCTGAGCTCAAAAATATATAATTTGTTAGGGGTAACCTACCTGGGTCGGGTACCCCGAGAGGTTAAAGGGGGTCAATTTCATGATTTTTGCTAAAAATCTTTGTATGGGGGACACCAAATGCATATTTTGGCATCATGCTCAAAAACTGTTAGAGCCACAGGCCTGAGACCGGGGGGATTTATGCGGAAATTTAAGTCCGACATTTTGGTGATAGTCTCAAAAAAATCTTGATGCCCTAAGGCACTGCAATGGCTGACCCCTAAAAAAAACAACTTTTGACAGAGCTCCTCTACAAAGGCGAGTAATATATCATTTTAAAACTCTCGGCGTGCTGATTTCAAAAATATAAAAAAATTGCTCTAAATAGTCGGGTAACCAAAATACAGACCCCTTTATACCCCCAAAATTAGTAAGGGGTGATTTTTTGTTTTTATTATTTATAAGCCGTGTTTATATTTGTTTGAAAGCTCTATGCGTGCTGATTTCAAAAATATTAATTTTAGACAAAAATTTTTTATGGTTACCCGGTTACATACCCCCCAATACCCCCAATTTTGAAAAATGGTAATTTTGTGTAAAAATTTTTGAGGTACATTATGAGTTGTAAAAATGGTACCATTAGATGAATCGAGTTGAAATTTATATTTTTGGGATAGGCGTGTCTAAAGCTTTGATATGAGTATAAACATGAGGATATTATAATAAATATATAAAAAAGACCCCCTAAAATTTTTGAGGTACATTATGAGTTGTAAAAATGGTACCATTAGATGAATCGAGTTGAAATTTTTATTTTTGGGATAAGCGTGTCTAAAGCTTTGATATGAGTATACACATGAGGGTATTAAAATAAATATACAAAAAAGACCCCCCAAAAATTTTTGGGGGTATATTATGGGTTGTAAAAATAGTAATCATTGGGTGAATCGAGTTGAAATTTATATTTTTGGGATAAGCCTGTCTAAAGCTTTGATATGAGTATAAACATGAGGGTATTATAATAAATATATAAAAAAGACCCCCTAAAAATTTTTGGGGGTACATTTTGGTTGTAAAAATGGTAACTATTGGGTAAATCGAGTTGAAAATAATTTTTTTGACATCAGCGTGTCGAGAGCTTTGATATGAGTATAAACATGAGGGTATTATAATAAAATCACCTCTTAAGAATTTTAGGGGGTACATTGATGGGTGAAAAAATGGGTAACCACTGAAGAAAATTAAAAAAACCATATATTTTTTAAATCAGTGCGTCGAGAGCTTTCATATGAGTATAACCATGTCACTTAAAATGAAAAAAATGACAAAATTACCATTTTTCAAAATTGGGGGTATTTGGGGGTATGTAACCTGGTAACCATAAAAAATTTTAGTCTAAAATTAATATTTTTTTATATCAGCACGCATAGAGCTTTTAAACGAATATAAACACGGCTTATAAATAATAAAAACAAAAAAATCACCCTTTACTAATTTTGGGGGTACAAAGGGGTCTGTATTTTGGTTACCCGACCATTTAAAGTACATTTTTTTATATTTTTGAAATCAGCACACCGAGAGCTTTAAAATGATGTATTACTCGCCTATGGAGAGAGGCTGTGTCAAAAGTTTTATTTTTAGGGTTCAGCCATTGCAGTGCCTTAGGGCATCAAGATTTTTTTGAGACTATCACCAAAATCTCGGAATTAAATTTCCGCATAAATCCCCCCGGTCTCAGGCCTGTGGCTCTAACAGTTTTTAGTCATGATGCCAAAATATGCATTTGGTTTCCCCCACACAAAGATTTTTTGCAAAAATCGTGAAATTGACCCCCTTTAACCTCTCAGGGTACCCGACCCAGATAGGTTACCCCTAACAAATTATATATTTTTGAGTTCAGAAAAGTATGGGAAATCTGCAAAAAAATTTTCAGACGTAAAGCCCCATATGGTAAAAAGTTAGAAATTTGGCCGAAAAAAATCGACCGTAAATTTCGGCAATTTTGGAGCTAACCCCCTAAAATTTTTGAAAAAAATTTTTTTAGGAGGTAGCCAAAAGTACAAGGAATTTAAAGCGAGATATTTGCATATTGATCGCGGCGCGTTCAAAAGTTATAAGACCGCAAACCAAAAAAATTTTTTGTCAACTTTTTTCCAGTATCGCTAAAAAAAAACAGAGAGTAAGCGTAAGCACAAATCAACCTTATCCCTTTTCACAGCCATAATTACCTAATTTAAATTTTTTATTTATTAGGGTAACTGACTTAATTTCGGCCACGCCTTAATTTCGGCCACCAATTTAGGGTGTTAGAAAATTGGCTTCTTTTTAAAACACAAAAGAACTAGCACAAAAGTAACTGGATTAAAGTTGAATAACAGAA
>JASAMX010010173.1:0-14710 GCA_030248175.1 Microlaimidae sp. YZB2_3 | reverse complement strand
TTTAGGTTCTCGTTCAGATTACGTATTGCTGTCTCGCTATAAAGCAATAAGGCTTCCTACTTGCTTGTATTATTGGATAGACTGAGACACCTATTTCTGTTCATTATCACTGAAATTTCGGCTCCAGAAGAATTACCGTAAACTCTAGGTTTATTTTTATCAGCGGATGGTTTGTTTTCAATATTTAGCCTTTGAATTAGTCTTCTAAATGCAGCGGTAAAGAATTATGCCCTCAGTAAATAATGTTTTTTTTCTCTATTAGGGAACATGATTTAGTTTTTATCGCGTATTTGCCACTTCTAGTCGTAATTTCCGCTTCCGCGTTTTGAAACCGAAAATATACACTCTTGACTTCTCGGGCCAGTCGGAGAAGCGAATGAAGAGTATGCGGTTAACGGAGAGAAATTGGCATGGCATTAAAGAAAAAGTAAACTGACGTTTTTTTTCCGTCTAAATCGAAGGATCGGGGTGATGGGAAGGTTTTTCCATACACAACATGGTCGGTTAATGAGATCACAGCATTAATGACGAGTTGAAACTGGTGTATCGTCTAAAATGAAACAACAGGGATTAATTATTTTGAACATGGATATGGGGGAGTTTAACTTTTCTAATATTTTCGGAGAAGAAACAAGTTGGAGTTTATTTAATTTCAATGACGACTTAGATTGAGTATAGCAACACTAACCACTATATTTTGTTTACCAATAACCACTATATTTTGTAACAAGAGGGACATTTCCTTTTTGTTCAGGAGTAGTCCCGCAACAAAATTCTTTTTAATCAAATTGCACTGGACTACTGGAACTTATAATAAACATCAGGCATAATGCCTATTAACATCGCAGTATTAACATAGCCCACATCGGAAATAGGTACCGTAATTTATGTAAGCTTTTTTGGAGGCGTACTCAGAAACGCTTTTAATAATGACATCGCAATGATTGTTTATGTAGCTTATTATTAGAAATTTCTATTTTAGAGTCTGTAATTGAGATTTGTATGTTAAGATGGACAAAGCTATGCATCAAAAGTGAACTTTTAATAAATAAGCGGCGACAAAAATTCCACGAAAAACGCTGCATATTGATTATTTTAAAATAAACTGTTGGCGTTTAATTAGAGGGACAAGTAAGTTTTTTAAATAAATTTATGCGTTGTTCAGTTTATTATTTCATAGATTTAAATTTTTATTTTTAGATTTTAGCTATTCATATGCTTTTTTTTAAATTTTTTTGAATTGAAACTAATTTTGTCTCAAGTGCTTTTTTTATTCCACCTTGTTTTAGCGTACTTTTTATTAATTAAAAAAATTGCATTATGTACGGTATTTTCCGCATAGTTAGCGATGTTATTACTGTGTTGTACTTTACGTTTATTATATATTTCACTGCAAAGTATTATTTTACAAAAATTACATTTCATTTACCATTTCATAAATATTTATTAAAATGATCCTTTTATACTGTATTCGGTTAAATATGATTTTGTTCTTGACATTTTACAGCACGTGACCGGTACCGGAAATTTTTCGGGTATAAAATATGGGGAGCGCCCGAAAAACTTTTCTAGAAATATCATTTTGTAAAAATGTAAAAGTTATACTGCACGATAAAATTGTGTAACAATGATTCGGTTGTATAAAAATTATGCATTTAAAACTAGCAATTAAATATTCAAAATAATAAATTGAGATAAACAAATAATACATGAAAATTAATCAGAGAAAAAAGAAGGATGAGAAGATAAAGAGACCGAGTTATAAGTGATATGTGTGGATGAGGCTAAATGCATATGTATGCTCCTTGTTATAGCATACGTATGTATTTTTTTTAAATTTATGTATGCATTTTTTAAAGATTATATGCATATCCATGTTTTTTTAAAATTATATGCATACGTAAGCATTTTTTAATTATAATTAAATTTGCAAAAAATAATGCATTACGTTTGCATATAATTTTAAAAAATGCGTATGTATGCACTTAGTTTTATGCATCTGTATGCCTTAAATTTTATGCATATGTATGCATTATGCATATGCATATGAATATAAAATACGCATATGTATGCTAGTTCGATCCACAAATATCCCGTATAGTTTGTTCTTTATTTCTCATTTTTATTTTAATTAATTTTCACGTATACTCTTAAAAAAGTAAAATTTTAAAAAAATTACCAAAAAAATTTTAGGCTATACCTTATCGTTTGATTGCTACCCAAAAAAATTTTTGTAATTAAAAAATTATTATATGGAATTTTTAACATTTTATATAGTTTTTTTATAAAATATAACTTATAAGAGTATTTAAAATATGTTAATTTCAAATGCGTTTTAATAATTCCAAAAAATTCTTTACCACAACGTGGGAAATATGTTTATTTATTAATAAGAATTAGTTAACTCAGAAGATTCTTAGAAATATCCCCGATGTTTCTCGTAAATAATCAAGATAAACAGTTAATTATTTTTTGTTGTAAATAATGGTAGGATACACAGTAGAAAACAAAAAATATGACCAGTAAATACGTTAAAATTTATGAATGAAAATAATTTTTATTATTCCCTGTGTTGTTTTTTCTCCGAATAATTTTTACAGTTTAAACACTTTTGAGAAAAGATTAAAGAAACTTCATATTAAAAACATGCCATTATTGTTGTAAAATCAATATTAAAATTAAACAATAATTTACACAGCCACTTAAAAAGTTTTATGACATGCAATTATACTATTTTTCCATACGGGCAGTATTTTTCATAGTTCATGATTTTCGCACCCACCGTAGTCATTCAATAATTATTCTTCTATAATTTCCAGGTGTACAAAAAATAATGATGTTTGAATAGCATTTTTTGTAGTTTTAGTTTTTTATTAAAATAATAAATAGGAATGATGGCCTGATGCAAATATAATCAATCGTGCGTTTTGTTTTTTTCTTTTGAATGCTAATTAAAACTTAGAAGGTTGTGAAATAATTTTTAGTCTTCGCTTCATAGATTTGTATTTATTTTGAGGTCATTATAAACAAAAAAATTGCTGTAGCGAAAAAGATTTGTAATATAAAGTTTGTCTTAAAACTTTATAAAAAAGCCAGTTCTGAATAATTTACTTGGGTAGATATTAGTGTTTGCATTGATTTAAACAACTTATGAGCACACAACTTATAAAACGCACCAAACAAATCGAAAAACAATAGTGATTGTATTAAAAAGCTAAGCTTACAGCTTTGTAGAAGAGGCAATTGTGTTACGTTCTCGTCGTCACCGAATGGACGGTCCTCCCGTCCGTCACAGATATCATTGACCTCAACGCACTTGGCGAAACCCCAGTGCTCGTGCTCCCGCGGGCACAGGATACGCTGCTTACCATAGATCGGGGCGCACGGCTGGACTGAAAAACAACGCAAAATGGTAAATTTTATCTTTTTTACTTTTGCGTAACAAGAGGAGTCAGAGTCCCTTCGAGAATTCAAAGTATGTATTTTTCAGGTGAATGTATTTTTCAGGTGACGGAAGTCTGCACAGTATCTGTAGTAAGTGGTTAATTTCTCAGGTCACGGGAGTATGGGTTTTCGATTTTGCGAAGTGCTCTAAAATACTTTTAGGCTTGTCCGACCCTGTATCGGAAATGATTCCGTGTTTTGGGTACAAAATGATCCAATAAGATTAGGAAAATGGAGGTTTGGAAGTTAAAGCCCAATTGAAGAATTTGAGAACTCAATATTATTGCGACTTGGAACCGTTTGTCTTAAATCATTTTAAAACATAAAAGAGCAATTTCACCAAATCAAATTCCTATATTTAATACGAAAGCAATACTTTAATACTTGGTTTGTGGATTTGGGCTGAAATAAAAAAATAATAATTGGCTTAATACAAGAAAACCCTGAATATGAATTTTAAAATTGATCGGTTTTGTCTTTAAGATGTAGGCTTAGGCTTCAGGCCCAGAGTCTAAAGGCTGGTTTGCAGGTGTTTTTCCTCCGAAGTGTCCAAAGGACAAAAGCCAAAAGGACATTGTCCAAAGGACGAACACAGCCGTCACAAATTCTTTGGACTCTGTCCTTTGGACAGTCCAAAAGACAATATTTTAAGCAGAATTTATACTTCGTCCAGGGGACATTTATATTGTCGAACGGAGACTTTGGATTCTAAAAACTCTGTCCTCTTGGGCACTTTGGATTCTCCAAAAAATAGTCCTTTGGGCACTATGGACGAAGTATAAATTAGCTTTAAGCCTCACCTGAGCTCTTTCTGAACAATAAAGGAATATGATTCGTGTAAATGCTTTTTTAAGCCAAGTATTTCAGGGCTGCAGCTTTCGTATTGTTGTGGTTTTAAATTCCCATAATTTATTGACGGATCCGAATTCCATAGTTATGGCTTAAACCTGTCAGTAACAAATATTTCTGTAGTAGTTCGGTTACTTTTCTATTTAACTTTAAATTAAGATCAAATTCGTTTTTTTTAAATGATCTTGATTGTTATATGAATTATTCATTCCGAACAGAAAAACTGAATTTAATAGAGACTTAGTTTCATGAAAATTAATATTTCATATTTAAACGCAGCTTTTTTTCGATTTTAATAATTTTTCTATAAAATAATTAATGTGTACTGAAAAGCGAAAAATAAATAAATAAAATACAAAAATGTAAAATGCAAATGAATATGTGGATAAAGTTTGTAAAACGAAGTATTTACATTTTAATATTATAATTGTATTTTCTTAATATAACATAATGTTTATCTGTTAAAAATTATGTTTCACGTATTATTTTCATTATACATTAAGTATAGAGTTTCTTTTATTATTGATTTGAAATAATAAATGGCGCACCAAATCACTCTAAGTTCAATACAAAAAGTTAAACGGACCACATACTTGTTTTTGTTATTAATCATGGTTACCGATTACAGTTTGTCTGGAAAGTAGAATTTCTAAAAAATACCACATACTGTTTTGTTAATTAATAGTGTGTCCCCAGTCCGAATTTTCTCGAAAATAAAAAAAAAGTTTGTTGCAGTTTCAAACATCAAATGACATTCATATATACCGATTTTAAAAACCAAAAACCAATAAAAGCGTTAGTCAAAATTAAACAAAAATTTTTTTCCAAAAAATATTTCTATAACCTTATGGCAAAATAATATAGCATGTTTAAAATGACATTAGATTTCTTATTATATTTTAGTCCACGAAGTTTAATTTCGGTTGATAAATAAAAAAATTTCTAATGATTTGCAAGGCTCGAAAATTACTGAAACTAAGAAAGTCTTGTTAAAAGTGTAGCTTATTATAAATAAATTAAATTCGTTAATGAATAATAAACGGATATTAAAAAACTTCGCAGAATGCTTAATTCTTATCTTATAACCAAAAGCCTGAATTTTAAATTTCATTAAATTCGGACCAGTCCTAATGAATTATTCAAAAACAGAAGTCCGGTACGGTGGAGTTTTTTTTATTTCATATGTGACGTGTTTTATAATCTACAGTTAAGTTCGACCCCATAAAATCAATATTTTAAAATGAAAACTAGTTAAATAAATTATTATAATGCTTTTAAAATTTTAAAAACAGTTTTGTAATTTATTAGATTTGTTTGTTTGTTTGTTTGTTTATGTTGTTAGCTTAAAACGGAAAAAAATTAGTGGTTTATTTTAAAAACAATTACCACAAAAAATTACTAACACAGTCGACTTACTTTTATTTAAAAACAGTACTATTCATTTGTCATTAGTTGGAATTTTAAAGAGTTAAATATTAAACTGTTGGCTCCTTAGGCCTACCTTCCGCAAAATATTATTAAAATCTATATGTTGTTTATGACTAACTTCGAAATGACGTTTTAATTTTTAATTAGGTTAACCATCCTTTAAGCGCCGTTTGTTTGATATTTGTTTAGAATCGTGCTAATTATTTAAAATTATACTTCTGTTTATACGGAAATGATCGTAATTTATTGTTTTTGTGCTTTATTTTCATAATTATATAAAAATTAAGAAAACAAATTGTAAAAATTTAATAAAGGGAAAATCATCACACAAACAAAATCTTGATATAATTCTGTTTAAAAAAACAACAAAAAAATTTTGAATTATTTGTTTACGATTTTTTTGTAAAAAAAATTTTGCTTGTTAGATTCTGCGCTGTCTAGCCTTTCAGTTTAGTAAGTAGTTGTACACAAAAAAATGTTGATCAAGACAGATATGCAAAAAGAAAAATTTAGAACTGCACCTCCGGATGTGTAAAGCAAACGTTCATATAAAATAGAATCGTTGAAATTTAATAAAAAAAATATAAAATAAAAAACTAGATGTTGATATGCCCTGCCCATTTATTCAAAATATGACCAGTTGAGAGCAGAATGTAATTAACAGCGTAAATGTCGAAAATGTCAAAAGGATCGCGGCTTTTTGCCGGGTCATCTAATTTATAACTGAGATTTTGTTGATATTTATGTGTAACACTTTACAACGCGTAATAACTGCATAATGATAAACGTGAATATTTATTATTTTCATGCGGCCTGTGGAATGTGCTGACGCAGCGAGCGACTTTAAATTTTCAGTTTATGGAACCTAATTATAATCTGCAATGTTTTCAGTTTAAAATACACTTATGTGTTTTTGTATTTCCGCAGTTCCAAAGGCGCCTCTATGTCCATGATTGAGCAGTAGTATTAAGTCCCGCATTTTTCCGTCAGTTAACAAATCAAGTTGCATTTGGCATGAACCCCGTGCACAAAACACGTCAAATCTTATTAATTAAACTATTCAACAGCCAATTTGCACTTGTAACAGTATGAATAGTGACAGCATAGCTCAAACTAGATTACCGTTACTTCTAGAACAACTTTTAGAATTGTGCACGTAAACTTAGCAAAAAAGCTTATCTTAATTCGATTTATAAATTATTGTTACTTTTCAAATATATTTTTTGAGGCAAGGGCATATTTATGCAATGTGTGTAAATTGGGAAATCTTCACATTACGGGGTCATTAGAGCCTTAAGCAGGGAACTTGGAGCCATCGAAAATTTTTGGTAACTTGGAGCCACGAGCAATGAATACTTAGAGCCTTTAAAAAAATTAGTTAGGCGTTAGATTAAGGCTTGGCTTAGGTAAACATTTTAGCGATTTTTATTATCTGTTCCAAGTTCCCATTTTTAGGCTCCAAGTTCCCCACTTACGGCTACAAGTTCTCTATTTTTTACTCCAAGTTCCCAAAGCTCCATCGACCATAAATTATTTTCAAGAGGTATTTGTAGTTTGAAAACACAGAATCGCATTCTATCAGTAATATTTTTACTTTGTAATGTTTTAATTGTCTACATAATTATTCTGACTTTTACTTCTGTTGTGTTTGGAGTGAGCAAGTGGATTCTTGTTTTCTAACTTTTTACATCGCTTTAAACTCTAGGTTTGTCATTTATTCTCAAGAGAAATAACATTTGTGTTTCTATGTCCATTGGTAGTACCAAACACTTAACGTGCTGCATTTTCTAAAGTTAATTGCGAAAACAAATTTTTCAGTTACGGTTCGGTTCATTCTTTTGTATTCTGCTTATCATTATTTGGTATGGAAAATCTCATTTAGCTGCAAAACTCATTTTTGTTTTGTTTTTAATTCTTTTTGATCGGATCCGTTGCTATTAGTCTCGTGGCACGCTGCGCCATGGCATTCTCGTTTTTAAATGACATTACTATTGATTGACTTTTGGGGCGAAAATATTTTAACACTTTTTGACAATAGACTGACTATCTTCATAATAATGATTCATACTAATATTAAAAACTGGTATCAAATTATACCATAAGAGACCTGTTGGACCACAATTAATAATAATACTTATGTTAAAGCATGTTTATTGGAACAACAAAACACATATGAAACTGCTCAGATACAATATTTTCACTCAGCAGATAAACTTTTGGATTAAGTAAAATATATTACAGGGTGAAAGCGTGATCAAAATTTTATAGTGCTTTGGAAATACTACTGGACTGGGGGGCCCGGCCCGGAGGGGCCAAAATAAACATTAATTAGAGCTATCAAACCGATTAGAATACCTTGTAGGTAACATAATTGGCATAAAAATTTATAGAAATACTTTGAATGTAAACATTAAAGGCTATCAAACGAATTTTAGGTAACTAATTGCATCATTAGACTATAATTGAGAGGTAAATAAATGGATTTAGAGTCGATGGAACCTTGGGAACTTAGAGCCAAAAATAGGGAGCTTGGACCCGTAAATGGGGAATTTAAAGCCGTAAGTAACGGAACTTGGAGCCGAAAATAAAAATCGCTAAAAATTTAACTAAGCCTAAACAAAGCTTAAATCTAAGCCCAAACCTTTTTTAAAGGCTTCAAATTCCCATTGTTTGTGGCTGCAAGTTCCCAAAAAATTCCGACGGCTTTAAGTTCCTTGCTTGTGGCTCTAAAAACCTCGTACCAATAATTGAATCATTAAACAAACTATTATTGAGAGATAAATTTTAGAACAAAATTATTATTACGAAATCCATGAAAACTTAAAAATTGAATACTAAAGAATAATAAGAATCGTTTCAACTGTGAAAGAGTTTTTTATCAACGTTGGTAAAAAAAATACCAATATATTTTTAAGATTGATAAAATACAAAAAAATTAAATCAAACGTTATCTGACTAATTCTATTTAGTAGTATAACTTAATAAAGGTTTGCAATTAAGTAAAAACCAAAGTAAAAGTCAGAATAATTATGTAGACAATTAAAACATTACAAAGTAAAAATATTACTGATAGAATGCGATTATGTGTTTTTAAACTACAAATACCTCTTGAAGAAAAATGGTCGATGGAGCTTTGAGAACTTGGAGTAAAAAATAAAGAACTTGTAGCCGTAAGTGGGGAACTTGGAGCCTAAAAATGGGAACTTGGAACCGAAAAAAAAATCGCTAAAATGTTTACCTAAGCCTAAGCCAATCCTTAATCTAACGCCAAACTAATTTTTTTAAAGGCTCTAAGTATTCATTGCTCGTGGCTCCAAGTTACCAAAAATTTTTGATGGCTCCAAGTTCCTTCCTTAAGGCTCTAATGACCCCGTAATATGAAGATTTCCCAATTTACACACATTGCATAAATATGCCCTTGCCTCAAAAAATATATTTGAAAAGTAACAATAATTTATAAATCGAATTAAGATAAGCTTTTTTGCTAAGTTTACGTGCACAATTCTAAAAATTGTTCTAGAAGTAACGGTAATCTAGTTTGAGCTATGCTGTCATTATTCATACTGTTACAAGTGCAAATTGGCTGTTGAATAGTTTAATTAATTAATAAGATTTGACGTGTTTTGTGCACGGGGTTCATGCCAAATGCAACTTGATTTGTTAACTGACGGAAAAATGCGGGACTTAATACTACTGCTCAATCATGGACATAGAGGCGCCTTTGGAACTGCAGAAATACAAAAACACATAAGTGTATTTTAAACTGAAAACATTGCAGATTATAATTAGGTTCCATAAACTGAAAATTTAAAGTCGCTCGCTGCGTCAGCACATTCCACAGGCCGCATGAAAATAATAAATATTCACGTTTATCATTATGCAGTTATTACGCGTTGTAAAGTGTTACACATAAATATCAACAAAATCTCAGTTATAAATTAGATGACCCGGCAAAAAGCCGCGATCCTTTTGACATTTTCGACATTTACGCTGTTAATTACATTCTGCTCTCAACTGGTCATATTTTGAATAAATGGGCAGGGCATATCAACATCTAGTTTTTTTTTATATTTTTTTTATTAAATTTCAACGATTCTATTTTATATGAACGTTTGCTTTACACATCCGGAGGTGCAGTTCTAAATTTTTCTTTTTGCATATCTGTCTTGATCAACATTTTTTTGTGTACAACTACTTACTAAACTGAAAGGCTAGACAGCGCAAAATCTAACAAGCAAAATTTTTTTACAAAAAAATCGTAAACAAATAATTCAAAATTTTTTTTGTTGTTTTTTTAAACAGAATTATATCAAGATTTTGTTTGTGTGATGATTTTCCCTTTATTAAATTTTTACAATTTGTTTTCTTAATTTTTACATAATTATGAAAATAAAGCACAAAAACAATAAATTACGATCATTTCCGTATAAACAGAAGTATAATTTTAAATAATTAGCACGATTCTAAACAAAAATCAAACAAACGGCGCTTAAAGGATGGTTAACCTAATTAAAAATTAAAACGTCATTTCGAAGTTAGTCATAAACAACATATAGATTTTAATAATATTTTGCGGAAGGTAGGCCTAAGTAGCCAACAGTTTAATATTTAACTCTTTAAAATTCCAACTAATGACAAATGAATAGTACTGTTTTTAAATAAAAGTAAGTCGACTGTGTTAGTAATTTTTTGTGGTAATTGTTTTTAAAATAAACCACTAATTTTTTTCCGTTTTAAGCTAACAACATAAACAAACAAACAAACAAACAAATCTAATAAATTACAAAACTGTTTTTAAAATTTTAAAAGCATTATAATAATTTATTTAACTAGTTTTCATTTTAAAATATTGATTTTATGGGGTCGAACTTAACTGTAGATTATAAAACACGTCACATATGAAATAAAAAAAACTCCACCGTACCGGACTTCTGTTTTTGGAAGAATAATTCTATTAGGACTGGTCCGAATTTAATGAAATTTAAAATTCAGGCTTTTGGTTATAAGAATAAGAATTAAGCATTCTGCGAAGTTTCTTGAATATCCGTTTATTATTCATTAACGAATTTAATTTATTTAGAATAAGCTACACTTTTAACAAGACTTTCTTAGTTTCAGTAATTTTCGAGCCGTTGCAAATCATTAGAAATTTTTTTATTTATCAACCGAAATTAAACTTCGTGGACTAAAATATAATAAGAAATTTAATGTCATTTTAAACATGCTATATTATTTTGCCATAAGGTTATAGAAATATTTTTGGAAAAAAATTTTTGTTTAATTTTGACTTGACGCTTTTTATTGGTTTTTGGTTTTAAAATCGGTATATATGAATGTCATTTCGCACGTTTGAAACTGCAACAAACTTTTTTTTATTTTCGAGACAATTTGTACTGGGACACACTATTAATTAACAAAACAGTATGTGGGATTTTTTAGAAATTCTACTTTCCAGACAAACTGTAATCGGAAACCACTATTAATAACAAAAACAGTATGTGGTCCGTTTAACTTTTTGTATTGAACTAGAGTGATTTGGTGCGCCATTTATTATTCGAATCAATACAAAGAAACTCAATACTTATGATAATGAAAATAATACGTGAAACATAATTTTTACAATACAACACTTATGTTATATTAAGAAAATACAATTATAATATTAAAATGTAAATACTTGTTTTACAAGCTTTATCAAGACATATTCATTTGCATTTTTTTGTATTTTTTATTTATTTATTTTTCGCTTTTCAGTACACATTAATTATTTATACACAAAAATTATTAAAATCGAAAAAAAAGCTGTGTTTAAATATGAAATATTAATTTTCATGAAACTGAAGTCTTTATTAAATCCAGTTTTTCTGTTTGCAACTAATAATTCATATAACAATCAATATCATTTAAAAAAAACTAATTTGATCCTTAATTTAAAGTTAAATAGAAAGTAACCGAACTACTACAATAATATTTGTTACTGACAGGTTTAAGCCATAACTATGGAATTCGGATCCGTCAATAAATTATGGTAATTTAAAACCACAACAATACGAAGCTGCAGCCCTAAAAAAAACTTGGCTTAAAAAAGCATTTACACGAATCATATTCCTTTATTGTTCAGAAAGAGCTCAGGTCAGGCTTAAAGCTAATTTATACTTCGTCCATAGTGCCCAAAGGACTAGTTTTGGAGAATCCAAAGTGCCCAAGAGGATAAGTTTTCAGAATCCAAAGTGTCCTTTGGACAATATAAATGTCCCCTGGACGAAGTATAAATTCTGCTTAAAATATTGTCTTTTGGACTGTCCAAAGGACAGAGTCCAAAGAATTTGTGACGGCTGTGTTCGTCCTTTGGACAATGTCCTTTTGGCTTTTGTCCTTTGGACACTTCGGACGAAGTATGAACCAGCCTTTAGACTCGGGCCTAAGCCTAAGCCTACATCTTAAATACAAAACCTATCAACTTGAAATTTCATATTTAGGGTTCTTGACATCAACGACCACATTTTTTTATTTCAGCCCGATCCACAAACCAAGTATTAAAGTATTGCTTTCGTATTAAATATAGGAATTTGATTTGTGAAATTGCTCTTTTATGTTTTAAATGATTTAAGACAAACGGTTCCAAGCCCCAATAATATTGAGCTTCAAATTTCCAATTGGGCTTTAACTTCCAAACCTCCATTTTCCTAATCTTATTGGATCATTTTGTACCCAAAACACGGAATCATTTCCAATACAGGGTCGGACAAGCCTAAAAAAGTATTTTATAGTATTTCGCCAAATCGAAAACCCATACTCCCGTGACCTGAGAAAATAACCACTTACTACAGAGACTGTGCAGACTTCCGTCACCTAAAAATACATTCACCTAAAAATACATACTTTAATTTTCGAAGGGACTCTGATCTCTGGTCACGCAAAAGTAAAAAAGATAAAATTTACCATTTTGCGTTGTTTTTCAGTCCAGCCGTGCGCCCCGATCGACGGTAAGCAGCGTATCCTGTGCCCGCGGGAGCACGAGCACTGGGGTTTCGCCAAGTGCGTTGAGGTCAATCAGATCTGTGACGGACGGGAGGACTGTCCATTCGGTGACGACGAGAACGAACACAACTGCCTCTTCTACAAAGCTGTAAGCCTAGCTTTTTAATACAATCACTATTGTTTTTGATTTGTTTGTGTGTTTTATAAGTTGTGTGCTCATAAGTTGTTTAAATCAATGCAAACACTAATATTTACCCAAGTAAATTATTCAGAACTGGCTTTTTTATAAAGTTTTAAGACAAACTTTATATTACAAATCTTTTTCGCTACAGCAATTTTTTTGTTTATAATGACCTCAAAATAAATACAAATCTATGAAGCGAAGACTAAAAATTATTTCACAACCTTCTAAGTTTTAATTAGCATTCAAAAGAAAAAACAAAACGCACGATTGATTATATTTGCATCAGGCCATCATTCCTATTTATTATTCTAGCAAAAGGCTGTGTAAATTATTGTTTAATTTTAATATTGATTTTACAACAATAATGGCATGTTTTTAATATGAAGTTTCTTTAATCTTTTCTCAAAAGTGTTTAAACTGTAAAAATTATTCGGAGAAAAAACAACACAGGGGAATAATAAGAATTATTTCCAGTCACAAATTTTAACGTATTTACTGCGATAATTTTTGTTTTCTATGTGATTGATCATTATTTACAACAAAAAATAATTAACTGTTTATCTTGATTATTTACGAGAAACATCGGGGATATTTCTAAGAATCTTCTGATTAACTAATTCTTATTAATAAATAAACATATTCCCCACGTTGTGGTAAAGAATTTTTTGGAATTATTAAAACGCATTTGTAATTAATATTTTAATACTCTTATAAGTTATATTTTATATAAAAAAACTATATAAAATGTTAAAAATTCCATATAATAATTTTTAATTACAAAAATTTTTTTGGGTAGTAATCAACCAGCAGGTATAACCTAAAATTTTTTTGGTAATTTTTTTATAATTTTACTTTTTAGAAGTATACGTGAAAATTAATTAAAAGAAAAAAATGAGAAATAAAGAACAAACTATACGGGATATTTGTGGATCCAACTAGCATACATATGCGTATTTTATATTCATATGCATATGCATAATGCATACATATGCATAAAATTTAAGGCATACAGATGCATAAAATTAAGTGCATACATACGCATTTTTTAAAATTATATGCAAACGTAATGCATTATTTTTTGCAAATCTAATTATAATTAAAAAAATGCTTACGTATGCATATAATTTTAAAAAAACATGGATATGCATATAATCTTTAAAAAATGCATACATAAATTTAAAAAAAATACATACGTATGCTATAACAAGGAGCATACATATGCATTTAGCCGCATCCACACATATCACTTATAACTGGTTCTTCATTTCTCATCCTTCTTTTTTTCTTGATTAATTTTCATGTATTATTGCTTTATCTCAATTTATTATTTTGAATATTTAATTGCTAGTTTTAAATGCATAATTTTTATACAACCGAATCATTGTTAATACACAATTTTATCGTGCAGTATAACTTTTACATTTTTACAAAATGATATTTCGGCAATAAAAGTTTTTCGGCGCTTCCTATATTTTATACCCAAAAATTTCCGGTACCGGTCACGTGCTGGAAATGTTAAAGAACAAAATCATATTTAACCGAATACAGTATAAAAGGATCATTTTAATAAATATTTATGAAATGGTAAATGAAATGTAATTTTTGTAAAATAGCACCTTGCAGTGAAATATATAATAAACGTAAAGTACAACACAGAATAACATCGCTAACTATGCGGAAAATACCGTACATAATGCAATTTTTTTAATTAATAAAAAGTACGCTAAAACAAGGTGGAATAAAAAAAGCACTTGAGACAAAATCGGTTTCAAATCAAAAAAATTTAAAAAAAGCATATGAATAGCTAAAATCTAAAATAAAAAA
>JASAMX010010171.1:42500-82576 GCA_030248175.1 Microlaimidae sp. YZB2_3 | reverse complement strand
AAAGAAACTTCTAACTCATAAATCAAATAAAATAATCAAAATAGTTAATTAAATCTAAATAAAACTTTACTCTTTTTAATATTTTATGAGTAAAATTATACTGTTTGCTTTTTACAATAGCTTTATGGGTTTGTGACTCTTTGTTCAATCTTGTAAGCCAGTCTCTGTGCATTCTTGCATTTTTTGTGTTTTTTATTATTATCTCCCATTTGGCTTTTTTGTTCATTTTTTTCTGGATGCTTGGTTATGAAGTTGATCTTTGCGGCTCTTTAGTACCTAGCTGGAGTGTCTTTGATGGCCTCTTCTGCTTCTGATACCATAACAAAATGGTTCTTCAGTATTTGTTTCCCAATTTATTTAAAATTTTTTTAGTGTTTTATAAGAATTTCATATTTCATAAGTTTTTAGTGTTTCAAAAATAAACGTGTTCCATTAATATGCAAATATTAGTTTTTGTTTCTGCTTCTCTCATTTTTTTTGGTAACATAAATTAGTTTTTAAACTGTAAAAAACTGTTAAACTTTTAAATTTGTTTTTAAACATAATTTTAGCTTTTAAAAATGTTTTGTGCGAAACATGACATATAATATTTGTGATCACGTTATGTATGTTTTGTGGCAATAGTTGTGGGTGCAGCTCTTTTAGACAATTAGTGCTTTAAAAATATTGATTTCTAATAAATAAAAGATTTCCAAGTTTTTTCTTAAGCGGCAATTGGCTAAAAGTGATTTAATAACAGCATAATACTGTACAGATATTTAAGATTCAACAATTTTTTTTTAAAAGGTAAGGTTTTGCCATCATGAAAAAAACAATGACTTTTGTCATATATTTGGTTTTTCGCTTTAAACAAACAAAAATCCAGAGCTTCTAGATTAAGGGGCAAGAAAAAGGTTGCGAAAAAATCAATACTGTGCTCTCGTATGTGTCAATAATTAATGTAAAAGAGTCTTGTATTTGCGCATCTAGCGTGCGTAAATTATACGCAAAGACCGTTACGGGAATTCTTAAATCTTTTCTCAAAAGTTGAGGCGCCGCCCCAAATCGTTGCTGGGAACTGGAAACCTGGCAGCTGGGACACAGGTGTGAACACCTGTTTTTGCTGTTGTTTGGATTTGGAAACTGTAATCTGGGAAGTTGAAACAGATGTGAATGAGCCCTTAACCAGCATTAAAATTGTAAAACGTTTTTTTTTTACGTTAGATATAGTAAAATTTGTGAGCGCATGCAAAATTGGCAACATGTCAAATAACAAAAAAATGGGTTAGAAGAATTTTTTTTTACAAAAAAATCATTGGTTTTAGAAATATTGGCAGAAGTTTTTTATTAAGTAAAAGGATTGAAAAACATCAATTCATCTTATTTAACGGCGTTTATTGATCGTGTCAGTTATAGGGTTTCAGATAAATTATGAATAAAGAAATTGCATAGATCATGGTCGAGAAAAAATACATGGCAAAAGGTATAAATCCAGGTAATCAACTAAAATATTTTATTTCCTAATATTTAATAATAGCAAGAAGTATATAAGTTAAAACGTTTATTGATAAAGACATCGAACGTAAAAGCTTTGGGCTGTTTCTTCAGCCATTTTAAATTACATCTAAAATTAAATAATTATTTAATGAATTTACTGAAAAAAATGCTACAAATTAAGAAAATAAAATAATAAGTCTTAAAGTGCGAAGTAAATAATACATTAATTGACAAGAAATAGAAAAAAGAAAGCTTGGTGAAATGAATTTAGAAAACTGTTGATAAAACATACAGAATGAAGTCAGAAGCTCATGATAAATTTAAAACATATACAGAAGAATGTACATAAAATAGGAACAACATAAACTGCGCGAATTGAAGAACTGGTTTATGGACTCCCAACAGTTAGACAAACAATTAAGACAAAAGGAACTTACTACTCAGAAATATATTCAAAAGAACTACAACAACTGGCGAAACCAACACTGGCAACATTCTTATTTAAAACAGGACTATCCCTCATATATAAACTTTTTTTCTCTCAAAATTTAACTCATTAGAAGCGGAACATAAAACAACAAAATCCTTAGAAGTTGGATAATTCTTAAGCATATTACATGAAACAACATGATCAAATACAACGGAATCTGTTGGAACAATTTTTTTACCACGGTTTCAAGAGATTCCTATATGTTCTGAGATTCTAGTGCCAAGGTGGCGAACCGTTTGGCCGCAGTAAGCGGAGTTGCACCCACTACACGTAAATTTATATACAACACTAGATCCTCAAATCAAACGGGATCTTTTCCTTATATGAAAAAGGTTTGTTAAAACGGACAAGAAGCTTTTAAACACAATTTTAAGGCTGGATTCTAGGAGAACAAATTTTAAAACATTTTTTCAAGGTCAGAACTAACGCGTGCGAAATTAACACCAGTATATGGTAAAACAATATATAGTGGTATTTTCTCAAAAAGTTAAAGCTTCATTGGTTTTAACACAAAATACTTTACAAAGAAACTTTATACAAGAATCGATAAAACCAACAGGATAAGCATTTTTACATAAAAGAGATTTTAAAACTTGGATTTCTTTATTAAATGGGTATGTTGACGAAACAGGATGATAAGGCCTATGCAAAAGACTAAATACTAAATTTACAAGAAACTGGAATACAACTTTATATACGAATAAACGCCACTAAATGTTGGCTTTTATATACAGATGTTGTAAAAACATCGTTATTTCTACTGACGGACAAATCTAAAGAAAGGTAAAACAGATTTAGACTCTTTCTCACATGAAAACTTACAACATTTATGATGGGAGTTTAAAAAGTTGAAAACAGACCTACATGAGACTGACAACGAAATAGGATAAAACAATCATCAACATATCTGACGGATAACAGGTTGACTCCAGGAGTACATAACCAGTTTTAATTCGCGCAGTTTATGTTCTTCTATTTTATGTACATTCTTCTGTATATGTTTTTCATTACTACAAACTTCAACTTCATTTTGTATGTTTTATCAAGTTTTGTAAATTCATTTCACTAGTTCTCTTCTTTTTCTATTCTTGTAATTATGTATTATTTACTTGACTTTAATACTTATTATTTATTTTCTTAATTTGTAGTATTTTTTGTAAATTCACTTATAATTATTTAATTTTAAATGTAATTGAAAATGGCTGAAGAAACAGCCCAAAAAGGTTTTACGTTCGATGTCTTTATCAATAAACGTTTTAACTTATATACTTCTTACTTATTACATTGATCTAAAAAATATTTCAATTAATTACCTGGATTTATACCTTTTGCCATGTATTTTTCTAGAATTATTATTAATTACTTTATACGAACCATTGAAAAACATATACCAATATTATCAATAAACGCCGTTAAATAAGATGATGTGATGTTTTTCAATCCTTTTACTTCCTAAAAATACAATATTTCTAAAACGAATAGTTTTTTGTAAAAAAAATTCTTCTAACCCATTTTTTTGTTATTTGACATGTTGCCAATTTTGCATGCGCTCACAAATTTTACTATATCTAACGTAAAAAAAAAACGTTTTACAATTTTAATGCTGGTTAAGGGCTCATTCACATCTGTTTCAACTTCCCAGATTACAGTTTCCAAATCCCAGAAACAGCAAAAACAGGTGTTCACACCTGTGTCCAAGATCCCAGTTTCCAGTTCCCAGAACGATTTGGGGCGGCGCCTCAACTTTTGAGAAAAAAATTAAGAAAAAGCGTAGCAGTCTTTGCGTATAATTTACGCACGCTAGATGCGCAAATACAGACTTTTTTACATTAATTAGTGACACATACAAGAGCACAGTATTGATTTTTTCGCAACCTTTTTCTGCCCATTAATATCAAAGCTCTGGATTTTTGTTTGTTTAAAGCGGGGGACCAAATATATGACAAAAGTCATTGTTTTTTTCATGATGGCAAAACCTTACCTTTTAAAAAAAAATTGTTGAATCTTAAATATCTGTACAGTATTATGCTGTTATTAAATCACTTTTAGCCAATTGCCGCTTAAGAAAAAACTTGGAAATCTTTTATTTATTAGAAATCAATATTTTTAAAGCACTAATTGTCTAAAAGAGCTGCACCCACAACTATTGCCACAAAACATACATAACGTGATCACAAATATTATATGTCATGTTTCGCACAAAACATTTTTAAAAGCTAAAATTATGTTTAAAAACAAATTTAAAAATTTGAACAGTTTTTTACAGTTTAAAAAATGAATTCATGTTACCAAAAAAAATGAGAGAAAGCGGAAACAGAGGCGTCTCTTTGTAAATTAACTAAAACACGTTTATTTTTGAAAAACATAATGAAAAACTTAATCACAAATGAAATACTTATAAAACACTAAAAAAGTTTTAAATACAAAATTGGAAATATATAATTCAAAGCCAGTTTGTTATGGAAGTGGTATATAAGAACCACTGGGACAGTACAGCTAGGGAATGAAAGAGCCGCAAAAATAGACTTCATAACCAAGCATCCAGAACAAAATGAACAAAAAAGCCAAATGGGAGATAATAATAAAAAAACACAAAAAATGCAAGAATGCAGGGAGGTTGACTTAAATAACTGACGAAAGAGTCACAAACCCATAAAGCTATTGTAAAAAGCAAACCATAATTTTACTCATAAAATACTATAAAAACTTAAAGTTTCATTTAGTTTTAATTAACTATTTTGATTATTTTGATTTACTCAGTGAGTTAAGAGTCTTCTTTTTTAAAGCAGAACATGGCTGTAGTGATATACATTTCATAAAACCGCTTGGATACTTGATATCAAAACATGCTTGTTTATCTAAGGTTTTAGTCAAGAAAAAACTTGATGGATTAGGGGATTACAGGGAGAAGATGTGAGTTTTAAATCCTTTTTTAATAATAATAATATAAAATAAATAAATGTTATTGAAAATGAAAATACCAAAAAACCAAGGTAAACTAAAAAATGTGATAATAAAATAATAAATAAAGTACAAAAAAGAAAGAAAGGTAAGAAAACACAGACAAAAGCGTAAGTGTAAGATTACACTTAAAGGAATGCGAATCCTCTTATCTCACATTGTGTTTGAAAGCCTGGATTTAGTAGGCGATTTTACCGCGGAAGCTTTTTGATTAAAAAATTTTTTTTTTAAATTTGAAAGTTGCGTCCGATGATGATTTAATATTTAATTTTAGTTTTTATTGTTTATGGATATAAACAATGCGCTGGTTTTGCTCGTAGGCTAGACCGCAAGAGTCATTTGGGAAGGCTGAGGCCCCTTTCCCACGCCCAGGCAGTATGCATCAAGACGCTTAGTGTGGATAATTACTTCACCAGAGTGACAATGGCGGTTTTTAAAGGCAAAATCAACCACTACGTCCAAGGTGGCATAGTTGTTAGAGCAGGTTGTTAAAGGAGGGTTGGATCTTTCTAAACACTAACCAAAATCAACAACTTTATCAAAAATTATATTAGAGTCACGGTTTTTTGAAGAATATTTAAAAAATTATCATCAAACCAAAACTGCGCAACTCCAATATGAAAAGTTAAGTCAAAACTTGGCCATTATAATAGAATAAAATAATCAAAATAGTTAATTAAAACTAAATAAAACTTTAAGTTTTCTGAGCATTTTACTAATAAAATTATGGTTTGCTTTTGACAATAGCTTTAAATGGGTTTGTGACTCTTCGGTCAGGCTCTGAAGTCAACCTCCCTGCATTCTTGCATTTTTTGTGTTTTTTATTATTATCTCCCATTTGGCTTTTTTGTTCATTTTTGTTTTGGATGCTTGGTTATGAAGTCTATTTTTGCGGCTCTTTAGTACCTAGCTGTAGTGTTTCCATGGCTCTTCTGTCCCGCTACCATAACAAACTGGCTTTGCAGTATTTGTTTTCCAATTCATTTTTAATTTTTTTAGTGTTTTATAAGAATTTCATATTCTCATAAGTTTTTAAGTGTTTCAAAAATAAATGTGTTTCATTAATATGCAAAGAGACGCCTCTGTTTCCGCTTTCTCTCATTTTTTTTGGTAAACATAAATTAGTTTTTAAACTGTAAAAAGCTGTGCAAACTTTTAAATTTGTTTTTAATCACAATTTTAGCTTTCAAAACGTTTCTTTGTGTGAAAACATGACATATAATATTTGTGATCACGTTATGTATGTTTTGTGGCAATAGTTGTGGGCTAGCTCTTTTAAGAGCAGCACGTAACTGAACGAAGACACACAAAATTAGCCAATTGCTGAAATGAAATCCTGACCACGCCACTCATGTATACCTACTGTGAGTTCTTCCGGACCCCGAAAATATCACTTTCAGAGATTTTATACTAAAAACAACAAAAATATAAGAGGTTTCTTGCCCCCCCCCCCCCCCCCCCCCCCTCAAAGCCAAAAGTGTAGGGGGAATTTTTAGCTAATATTTTAAATATTTTTGGGTAGGCAAACTCTTAACTTAACTCTAATCTAACTACTTAAACGTTAAACTCAATAAACATTTATTAACTAAACTAATACTATCTCCCGATGCCTTAATAAAAAACTTTCTTTTGTTTAATTTACTTGTTTATTAAGTGTCTTTTCTTTAGTGTTTAAAAAAATTGAAAAGAATAAACAAAAAAACTTATTAAAAAGAATAAACAATAATAAGCAATCCAATAGAAACGGATTAAAATTGTTAGAAAAACAGCGATTAATTAATTACCATATGTGTCCGTCTACCATTTCCATGTATGGTTTTCGATAATCCCTTAATTTAATGGACCAAGTTTCGTAGTCCAGCTCTACTTCCCGGGCCCATAAGGTTACAAAATCCAGTTCATTTAAATCGGAAGGACTAGAATCAAAGCATTTATTATAAAATGACTTTTTATCATATAAAATTGACAAAATTTTATTTTACCATTGCGCCTTGTTTATGCAGACCAGTTTTAAGAAATATTCAGTAGCTCTTGTTGCCACCCTCAAATGGCAATAACATAAAAACCATAGTTTTTTGAGTATACTAACCATATTACACCAGCTACTTTTGTCTGAGCTTTATGTGTTTGCAAAACCACAAACTAGAACGACATTTTAATAAAACCATCGAGATTTTAATAAAATTCTATCTTACTTTTCTGGATTCATCGTTTTCATTAGTTTGATAACATTGTCTCGGCCGTGGAGTGTGCGGTCGGCGAAAACCTTAATATCAATACCGCTTACGCTCCACTTAAGCAGCTGATCTCGAGGGGGCGGTGCTTGTTTACTCCTTCTGATATAGACGTCTGTCTTCATTCGGAACAACTTTTTGTGCATTTCTTCAGCTTTAGACCCTAATTTAACAATAAAATTGCTACGATATTTTAAAGATTTATTAGCATTGCTGGTGTACCAAATTAAGCGCTATATACTTTAAAAAATGATGCGGACTTGAACAAAATAATATTACAGTTTTATAATTTTTACAATTTGTAATATTACAAAATATCAAAATTATCTCAAAACATTACAATTTTTAAGAATTCAAATCATGACCATTTGATTGTGCGTGCAAACTGTCTTATGGGGAAGACCCCATAAGTTAAAATCCCGCATTAAAAAAACCACGAGTTCAATTATTGAAACGGGAAAACTGTCCTATGTCTTATGTAAATTGTCTTATGGGGAAGACCCCTAAGTTAAAATCCCTCATTAAAAAAACCATAAGTTCAATTCATTGAAACGGGAAAATTTCCAAATAATACTCGCAAATTATAACAACTCACTCGGAAGAAGTGGGTTCTGCCGTCGCATTTCTTCCAACTTAAGATCTAACATATATTTTCGGCGATCACTTTCATAAGACTCGTCTACCATTAGCTAAACAATAATGTTTTTAATATACAATTATAAAACAAAAATAATGTTTTTGTGGATACAATTTAAATCCTAAATACTTAAGTTTATTATTAAACCCTAAATCGAAATTTTAATTACATTTAGTTTCAGACCTGTGCACTGCCCCCCGGGGGTTTTATTGGAGGAAGGGGGGGAAATTCCAAAAAGGGGGGCACGGGGGGCAACTTTTTTGAAACTTTTTGGCGGGGGGGGGGGGGGGGCGCAATAAAACGGAGGGGGCAAATCCTCCAAAAAAGCGGGGGGCATTTCCAGACCGTGCACAGGTCTGTAGCTTCGTATTTAAATTTATCACATTTAGCTTCGTCTAGACTTAATTTTGGCCACCGGCTGTGATTTATGCCATGCACAAAATTAATTAGGGCTGGCGAAACTTTAGTCACTTACCCTAATGGTGGCTAAGCAAAAATAGTTTTTATGGCAGATTTTACGATACAAAAAATATTTTTTAGAAATAATTTTATATCTGCCTCTAAATAAGTTTTCAATAGTACCTCGTAGTTGTCCCTGAATTTGACCTCAAAAATATCGTCATTCATCTGAAAATTGAATTCCTTGACCGAAAAAATAAGATCAGGTGGGAGTGGGCTGGCGGCGGTGAAGGGTTTTCGCTTCACTTCGTGAATGAGTTTTAGCCATTTGTACGTGTTTATTAAATCCTGAGCAGAGAATCACTGCCGAGAGAAAAACAACATAAATAAAATAAAGGATTCATTGTTATTGAAAACAGTAATCGAATATAAAATATATTAGACAAGTATAAATGTCGCCAGCTACTCAACTTGGACACTAATACTATTTTTTGGGAAAAAAATTTTTAAGTTCATAAACTCATAGCTGCAGTTTTCATTAAACTTTTAAAAATTATAACTCGTATTAACATACTTCGAGCAAAAAAGTTGTTTTAAGGAAAAATTGGCTTTCTTAAAATGATTTAGAAAACTGCAAGCAGAGAGAATGTTACTCATCCAAATATTCCTATTAAAACTGAAGTACGGCAGTGAACCTCGTATGCGTCTGCAAAATCGTAGTTATACGGAAATACAACGTCCAGTTGGTCGAGCGCCAGGCTCCAAACCTTGTTTGTTGCTGTTTCAAGATCTTTTAAAAGCTGTCGAGCGTGTGTCATAAGTTCGTGGTGCATCACGCGTTCCAAACGCACGTTTACCGCGCGCAGAATTTCGTGGGCCTCTGCGTCAAAGCGCAGCGCCAAGTTCGGAGTTTCCAGTGTCAGTGGGCGGTCGGTTGAAATGCGCAATTGTGCCTTAGGCACAACTGCGTGCACGCAGTGACAGTGTGGAAGTTCCAAACCGAGGTCAGCCTCTTCGTCAATAGAGACGCACACCTCCAGTTTGTTGACGGTGGATGCGCCAGTCGAGTCCGGAGATTGCGGAGAGGAGGTTACAACATCTTCTTTATTTTGTTTTATTTGTTGCAAAACATTCAAAGTACTGCGAAAAGAGTCACAAACGCTCAAATGCAATGTTGGGCTCCATGTGCAAGTGAACCCGTGCGGAAACTGCAAGGAGAGTGCCTGTAAAATGAAAAAAATTCCAACAATATAAATAAAATAAACTAAATTAAGACAACTGTGGTGACTACAATCGATAGCTTTCGTCAAAACTACCTTCTTACAATCTATATTCGTAAATAAACTGCGGGAGAAAATGTTACTTGTGTAATATGTTATTTTCTTAATAATCATGTTGGAACAGAAATAAAATCAAAGGAAAAAAGAGATAAAAATATGCAAATTAAAGTTATTTTTTGAATCATATTAGCCAGATCCAAATACTGCATAATCGAACTTATGTTTGGCTTATAAACCTTTTATTTTAATTTGTTTTTAAACTTGTCAATCCAGCCATAATAATGCTATTGTTTGTTCATCATGCAAAATATTAGAACTTACCACCAATATGTGCTCAGTGCAGCACGACATAATTAGACGAAACAATATTAAATAATATATTATAGATTATATATATTTTTTTTTCTAAGGGGAAAGTTTTTTTTTAATTTGTTCTTGTTAAAATTAATTATGGATATTTATTGTTGCAATAATAAATATTCGTGTTTATATAGTGGGTGAATGGCTAAGTTCTGTTTATATAGTGCGATGCGTGCGATGTATTTAAAGTAAAAAAATAATAGTTCTAATTGGTTTTTTGGCCGCGGTCGGGCCTCCCTTTTATCATCTTTTGTATTATAGGGGTTGTGGCTAGGCGTGCTCCCTCTTGTTCTAAGTGCCTGCTGTCGTTACAAAACCAATTAAAAAAAACATACTTGCCTACAGATAAATCATACGTGGCTGCCCTTGATGACTAGCAACATTTAATCGACAAAACATAGCAATTCAAAACACTGTATTAAACATTAAAACTCTATTTTTCAACATTTTTTAAGAAAATATTTTTTGTAATAGAAATGTATGTGAATTTTTTAGATCTATAATTTATTAATTTTTGAGTAATTTCTTAAGACATGATTTATAAAAAATGGCGCTACAATTATATTGTTTTGAAAAAACTTTAAAACCGCACAATTTTGATTTGTTCCCCGTTCATTATTACAAGGTCGGCCAGAATTAATCCTACTCTTTTTATAGAATGTGGAATGTTAAAAGTAAACAATATCTCGGTCCTTGTTTTTATGAAGTTCATACAATAAAAATATTCATCAAACACTAAATACGAAACATAGTTTTTAACGCCCAAATTACGTTTATTAATGCACAAATAATTATGCTAATTACTTAGACAAAAACCATTACTATTATTATTACGAACGTTTTTCTAGATTACAACAATATTCTTAAAAACATAAACACCAAAAAATATGGTCAACTCATTGGAATTTTTGCGAAGTTAAATTAAACAAACCTTGGCTGAATGTAGATAGGTTACCGTAGTCAGGGTACAACTGCCGTAATCTTTTGCACACGAACACATTTTATCAAAGGACAGCTAAAATTAAAGCAAAAATTATAATTTAATCTCCCGAAAAGTTTGGTAAAATAAGATACGTTTAATACGTTAAATTCTAAAATAAGAATAATGTTGCAACATACAGCAACTTTGCTTATTTTTATAACAATGAACAAAATTACAAATTTTTGTTAATTACACAAAATGCAATACAATAATGATTAATATTGATTTTTTTTGTATCTATTCAAAAGTTTTGAAATTTTAATTTACTTCCTTATTATCTTATATTTTAATTTAAGTCTATGCAAAATATTAAATTACGTACTGCATTTCCTTTAAATTTCCCATTAAAAAGACGAAGATTTTCCAACATCAATGAAACCTTTTGCGCAGCCAATGATTCCATGCGAATTTTCTTTATATCAAGCGATGTAAATACTAAACAAAAGCACGCGTATCTTGCACCAAAAGTTAAACCCAGTACCAATCAAATTACAATTTAGGGAAAAAAAACACAATGAGCTATTTTATACTTTAAGGTCTCTCCGGACAGTTTTCTTAAATATAAAAAATCGCGATATTTGGCATACGAGATCTCGCGAAATACTGAAATATTTCCATAAAAAAATTAATGTGTGTTAAAAAGGCAGAAATACCACGATTATAAAGCCCGGGGGGGGGGGTTTGGGGGGGGGTTGGGGGGGGGGGGGGGGGGGGGGGGGGGGGGGGGGGGGGGGGGGGTTGGTGTTTGGGTTTTTTTTTGGGGGGGGGGTTTGAAGTGCAGATTCATTATTATTGGTAGTAGTTGAAATAATTGATATCAAAAATCAAATTACAACGAAATTTTTATAAAAACCCTTAAAAATATTCACTACTCAGTATTTATTAAAAAAATACTTCCAATAAAGAGGAACTGTTACCCTTTTTCACGTACGTAAAAACCAATGGAAATATTTTTGTATTTATGGTTCAATATACGATTTTCCGTGAAAAATAGGGGTTAATTTCTTCAAAATTGCGACGATTTAAAAAACGTGGATTTAATTTAATTTGGTGAAATTTAAAGCTCCAAATAGTATGTTTTTATTAAAATATATGATTTTTAAACTGCCATAATAGCTCCCGTGCTGTTTATCTGTTGTGTGTATATTTTAGATTTAATAATGACCGTGCGTGGGTTTATAAATCGCTTTTAGAAAATCTGAGAAAATTGACATGTGGCGCAGTCGGTAACGCTTAGGCCTCAAATTTTTGAGGTCGAATTTTTTCAATGAATCAAAACAAAAAAAATTTGTAAATATTTAAACCGCATTTGTTTCCTACTTTTTGCCGCTTATTCGAATTTTCGTCGTTGGTATATTTTAAAATATTATAATTCTCTATAATTACAATAAATAATAAAATACATTTTATGAAAACAAAAAATAATTTTTGTTTTGTAAAAATTTTTGTGGGCTATTGGGGGCAGAGGTAAGGTTTTCACAAAAATCAAAATCAAAGACAAAAGTTTGAATCCGCACCGCACCGTTAAAGTCTCTACGGACAGTGTTTAATTCACATCGTTCAATAAAAAACCAGTAAAAAATTTCTACTGGTTTTTTATTGAACGATGTGAATTGAAAACTGTCCGTAGAGACCTTAAAGGTGCGGTGCGAAGTCAAACTTTTTTTCTTCGATTTCGATAATTTTTTTGAAAATCTTACTGCTGCCCCCAATCGCCCACAAAAAATTTTTCAACAAAATATCTCCAGTGGTTCAGGAGTTATGACCCCAAAAAAATGGCATTTTTCGACAATTCTGTACTGTACGTGACCAATTGCTCAATGGATATTAATATTTACGTTACAAATCATGCATTCAAAGAAAGCGGCTACTTTCTACTCTGATTTGATACTTTGTTCGTTAAGATTGATGCAGCATTTGTCGAAATATTGCGTTTCCTGTACAAAAAAACCCGCGATTTTTTCGTTAAAAACACCAAACCACGGCAGCGATTTTTGAAGTTTGCCCAACCTTTCTTTCCTTCACTTCGCGCTTTTAGCGAAAAAATCGAGTGTTTTTTGTACGAGAAACGCAATATATCGACAAATACTGCACCAATTTTAACGATCAAGGTTTTAAATTAAAGTAGAAAGTAGCCGCTTTTTTTAAAGTGCATAACTTGTAACGAAAATAATTATATCCATCGAGCAAGCTTTCACGTAAAGAATTGTTTAAAAACGCCATTTTTGAGGGGTCATTACTTCTGAACCACCAGAGATATTTTGTTGAAAAAATTTTTGTGGGCTATTGGGGGCAGGGGTAAGGTTTTCACAAAAAATTATCAAAATCGAAGACAAAAAGTTTGACTTAGCACCGCACCTTTAATCAAAAACCATAGGTTACTTCATGATAAAAGAAATTTGTTTTATCAACACCTAAAATTTTGAGAAGGACGTTTAACACTGCCCCGACTCCAGAGTGCAGGAAATAGGGGTTAACCCCTACTTTTGAAAAATTAAAAAAAAACCTAACAAAGTACGATGTTGTAAAAATACGTTTTTTTAGCCTACATCTTAAAGTTGGGGTTTAACCCTTCGCTTTCTGTCCCCTTTTGTACGTGCACCTACTTGCCCATGTGGGGCGCTAAATTTTATGTGGAAGTGGAATACTGGAGTATAGCCGAGTGTCACTTGTTTATCATTCCATTCCAAAGGTCACTTTATTATATTATTGCATTCCAATCGATAAACCAGTGCGCCAGTACTGTTTTAGTACTGAAAGAAAGAAAAACACGAAAAAATTTAATATCAAATAATGTATAGTTTCTAATATAACTAATTACACCATAGTCGAGGTTCTGGCGCAGTGGCAAAACGTCCGTCTTTTTTGTTACTAAAGTTCCAGAGATCAAGCTATGCTGGAATAATTTTTATCATTTAATGGTATTATCAATTTATTTGTGTATAGTATTTGGTTGGGAAGTTGGCGCCGAGTAATATCTGCCGCGCTTCATACGAAATTAATAAACTTTCAACCTACTTGAATCTCGAACAGGAAGCAAAACCTTTCCGTCGGTTAAAGAGAGTTGAATCGTAATAGTTTTCACGCGTTTCTTTGGGCTTTCCGGAGTGTCCTTTCTGGCAGACACATTAGTTAATTTTTTCTCCTTTTGAGTATTGTTTTCTATTTTAAAGTTTCGGTTTAGCCCAGGAAACCAGCCGTTTTAACTCAAATCGTTAGATTTGCTAATAGCAAAAAACCCAAAATAACGTAAGATTGTACACTAAAATGTTTGATGTAAATTTTGCAAAAAATCGCACATCTAAATTTTCTTCCGCATTTGACTTCGTATGCACTTAGTAATACTTTTGCTGTGCTAACAAATTTAAAGGGAGGTCGCATTATTTACTAGTATAAAATTATAATGCTAAAAATCGTTGCGCAGAAAACTAACAAAAATGTAATTTTAGAAGTAAAGTCACATAATGTGCGATTTTTCTATTTTAACTTTAGTTTAAAATTTAATCTAAAGCCAGACGCTTTTTCAATTAATATTATTCTTGCAAATAGATAAAGGTTTTGATTGTCTAAATAAAGGAATTTCTTCTTTAAAATTAATTTTCTAACGAATATCAAAAATCAAATGTTTGAAGAGGTTCTAGGGCTCAACCAACCGTTTAGCTCCGCTTTCAGAAGGGCACAAAATGAGAGTAAGTTTTCCACAACTGCTAAGTCCCATTCCAGCCGCGGATGCTCAACCACCCCCACCAACCGCACTGTGGAACGCGAAAATTGACACTAAAATAAAAACATTAAAAATTAAAATAACTGTGCCATTCATAAAACTTTTGGACCCGGTCCAAAGCGGAATTGGTCCGCTTTTTATGCAGACCGGTCTGCGTAAGCGGTCTTAGCCCGTTTTTATCATCGTATCACTTTTCTACTACGCACATTTAATTAAATTTGTGTAAAACTATTAAAAAACTGAATAATTCTTTATTTTTTACAATTCTACGTTGAAATTTTAACATTAGTAGCAAGATTTTAAGTTTTAATTCATAAAATTTGAAAATAATATGAACACTTCTCTCACAAACAAAACAGCTGATTTGGACCCTTTTACGCAGACTGGTCTGCGTAAAATGCGGACCCAGTCCGCTTTGAATCGGGTTCAAAAATTTTATGAATAGCATGGTAAGTCTCAAAGTTGAATGGTTGAATGGTCAAAAGAGTTGAATGGTCACAATTATAAAACAATTAGTTATTTAAAAAATGAAAAAAAGAAGAAAAATTTGTGGCTTTGATAAAGATTTCTATCGCTTTGCTTAATTTTGTTTTTCAACTGTCAGTTGCTTTATTTTTATTGTTTTCTTTTCTCCACTGAGAATTCTAAGGGCTACTAGACAAACATAATATGCCATGCCAACGCAGGCATGGCATATTAATACACATAGTAAAATTAATACAAAAATGAAATAATTTTGTAACTAAAACTTTCACACATAAATTAGAACTAAAGTAAAAAAATTATTATAACTAAACTCAAATGCCACCAGGAAGCGACATAACTTAAACACTGAATGTTGTTAGATTAATGCCAGCGGTTTATTTAAAATCCATTTCCAAATACTTGAAATGGTTAAAATAAAAAAAATTAAAATAAAAATATACCAATTTATATCTGCAAACGTGATTTATTGTGCAGAAAGATATTACAATATCATGAAAAAATTAAGTTTTGTCATAATCTGTGTTTTTTACCAATATGTTTTTATATTAATATATTTCTATAGAATAAATATTACTACAGATTTTGTATAAGATTTTGGCCCATCTTATGTAAATTACAAAATGAACTGACTCACTTCGTAACGTTTAAATTAAAATGAAATTATAAACATTCAATGTCACTCTATCTGTATTTTTATCGACTTTAGGCCGCGTAATAAAATTAATTCAAAATACAATGAGCATTTCCGTTATTATTTTTTTATTTTGTTATAATTATTCTGCGCGGTGGCTGTTACGGTCGCTCTGTCGCTTCTACAGTGCCGTTGAATTTAGCCATAAAAATGGTAGATTTAAAAGTTATCACCGTGTATTTCTATCAGAGTGTTGTTGATAATATATTGTGCGTATAATTAGGATGTGTATTACTTCTAGATTAACAATTTAACACCCAATGAAATCAATATACGTTTTATACAAATCGATCTCTTCTTTGGTGAGAAATAGTCCGTCAAGGGTTTATTTTAGTGCATAAATAATTTTTGTATGTACTATCTATACTGAAAAATTTATTTGTTATCTCGTTTTTTTAAACTTTTTTAAACAGAAAAACAAAAGGTGCTTTGCCTACCTGAATCACAGCGGCATCGATAAAAATCGGGGTGTGCCAAACGTGAAACCCTGGCGTCAACAAGTTGAGGTTCAGTGCCGGCCGCCCGGCCATTACTCTGCGACACCAGGCGGTTTCCAAAGCGAACTCGAAACTAAATTTAACCAACAATTGTACAATTATTTTAAATATTGAATTAAATTTTTTTTAAATTTTTATTTATTTATTTTATTAAATTCTATTTTTAATTAAATTAATTACTTAAATTTAGTTATATTGTAAAACTGTGATTAGAACCGAATTGTTTCGCGAAAGTTAAAAAAAAAATTAAGAGAGACATTTTAAAAAATGTCGGTGTATTATTTTTAGTATTTACAAAGACCTCTTTGCTCTCGTAATATTTATGAAGAAACACCAAGACATTTATGTTTTCAGTGCAGTGTTGACTGTTTCGGAGAACATTGCATTCACTATTATTTTCTAATAAACAAGTTATACAGAAAAATACGATTATTAAAAAATAATAGGGTTATTTTAAAAATTAAGGTCAATCAATCAATCTTAATTTTGCTATTTAATTACAATGACAGGAGAAATACAAAAAGCTAGTATAAATACTAAAACTAATCTTTGGCTGGTAAATGGCTTTATCTTTATTTGTTATCAAACAAAACCAATAGTTTTTTAAGGCACCCATGTATACCCATTTGTACTGGGTGTATACAAAAAATAGTTCTAGTGTTAAAAAAACTATCGATTGTCACTGTATTAAGAAATTAAACGAACGCGATAAAAGTTGACGAACGATGAATGAAAGATTTTACTAAACAATGCATAAATAAAATGTAACCGTTTTTGCGTCCCACAATCATAAAGCTATATGAGTCAATGGGCAAAAAAATTAATATTTTTTTGGATTCGGATTAAGCTCATTTTCCTTAGTTTTATTGGTCAACTATATTTTGAACAACTGGAATTCTTTAACGTTGCTTAAGCACTCACGCGTCATATCCTTTACTGCTGACAGTCGCATATTCCACACCCAGTTGAATTTCTTCACCTCTTGCTGGTTTAAATGAAGTCAGGAATCCAAATATTTCTGTGGTTAGCGATATTTTCTGACTTCCGGAATTCTCCCTTAAAAATAACTTTATGAAAAAAGAAGCCATTCAAAGGCAAAAATATAATCGATCAAAAACTTTCAACTCAATGTATAAAAGGTTGGCGTTAACTTATGCTATTATTAGGACATCTATTTTGGAAATCATGCTTGTTCGTATTTCTCGCATACAAATTAGCAAAGCCGATTCCCATAAAAATTCTGCTAATGAGGTACACTAAAATTTATATTTTATTAAACAAAACAATAGAACAAAAAACGATTTTTTTAATTATATGACCCTTTGACACAGGAACTGCATTATACTTGATTACTAATTAATCAAAAATAATTAATTATTGTTATAGCACTAAATGAAACTACAAAATAGCAAATACAAAAAATATAATATAATATAACGTATAGCAAATTACGTTATATTACAATATAGAAAGTATCAATAAAATATTTTAATTTTTTATTTAGTAGAAATGGTTAAAATCTCCTATTTAATTTTATGAGATGTAAAAATTATGTGCTAATTGGCCGTCTACATAATAATAGACCAACCATTTGGTTTCCGTGGTATGCAAGGGGCTGTCAGCTCTTCTTTTTGCTACTTTGGCAGATAAATCCGCAGTTTTAGCCAGCCACCAAAAGACACTTTCCTCTGTTGTAGAACCCTCCGGTCGCTCTAACTGGCAACTGCACTGAGCCCCATCTTCTACGGCCTAGAAAAAAAAATTAACAATAATAAAAATATGCAAGCTGGCTATTTTGCGTTAAAAGTAGGGTAAAACGCAAAAGCAAAATTATTTTTAGTAAGTTTTTGCGTGCATCTATTTTCAGAACCAAATAGTTGCTCAAGAAAAAAGTTTCAAACGCGAAAACTAATATGAAGAAATCAATGGTTTTAGAACTGGTGTTTATCAATCGTCGGAGTTCTCAGTATAACTTACATTTTGAAAATAAGTTCAGTTTCAAATAAGACGTGACTTTACAACAAAAATGTTTTATAAGGAACTCAAATTCGTTTGATCAATATTGATGTTTCCGCGATTTGAGACTTTTACTTTAAAAATTCTATAATGTTAGCTTCAGGTTTATGAACCTTTGGCCAAACCCTGCAGCGGTTGCCCATCTCCTCCGAGAGCGGGAGGAGGGGGTGAGCAAGGCGAAGAGCGTGCCGGACGAACATGACCAGGATTGAACGAAATCTGGCCATTGGCAAACGACGACAACAACAACACAGATACTGAACCTGGGGAAGGGGGTTGGTCTTTGTCCCGGGTTAATAAAATTTCAAAATCTAGGAAGGTCTTCAACCCCTACCGCCTGACTTTCTAAAAGCCTCAACCCTTAAATTTATTCTGCAAATAAATTTGAAATCTAGAAGAGGGTAAAAGTGGTCCGATGTCCAAAGCAAAACACTTTTTAATAATGATTTTGTTGTTTTGCTACATTTTATGTAAACACATAAGGTATTTATTAAAGGTATTTAAGGTATTTAAATAAGGTATTTATTTAACAAATAAGGTATTATAAACAGGGCGTAAAATAACTAATTTGTGCTGAAAATTCACATTTTTATAAGAAAAAGTTCAGACCAAAATAGTCCCACAAATTTTTCTCGAGAGGAGAGGGTCTCAGATTTAAAATAAAATTTAAAGAGTTTAGAGTTAAAAAAATTGGGGCGAGAGCAAAGAAGGATCCGTGTTTTTTTTCTAGGAGGCAGGGAGGGAAAAACTTCGAAGTCGGGAAATAGGGAAAACCTCACCCTACCATCCGACTTGAAATTTAAGTTTATAGTAATATAGTAATAATATTAATAATCAATGTTTTTTTTTGCTAAAAACTTTTACCACGACATCAATCAGACACTTTTCAAGCTTTAAGTAGGAGCCGGATCCATCGTCCAAACGAAAATTTTCCACTGCTATTTCAGCATCCGGCAGGACCATAATTTCGTCCTTCCGCAACCGGAAGTGCAGCGACCGCACAGATGATTGGACACACCTGAATAGATTTTTCTTCAAAACTTTAGACAATTTTGGTTTTTTCTTGTATGTATTAATAGCAAGTATTATAAAAATAAAAAAAAATACTGAAGGAATGGATAAATAGCGCCAGCTTTTGGTGATTTTAACATTTACAGGTAAAAATTTTAAAAACATTTAAGTTTGCAAAGCAAAATTCAAAAGATTAATTACCTATGAAAGCTTATTGAGAAGGACAAAAACAAGTTTAATGCAAAATTTATTATAAAGAATTCGTAATGTTTGAAAAGTTTTGGGAAATTGAAACAAAACATACATATTTAATTGATTACAACTGTGTTCTTAGTTGATTGATACCGTAGGTGTTGCTCTCATAAGTAGCTTATTGAGTCAGAAAAATAATTATAAAAAACAGTATAAAAAACGGGTACCCAGTGTGCATTAACGCCGTCTTGAACTAGCTTTTCTGACATTATTTTGCATATGTTCACCAACCTTACCTTGGTCCTGTACCTTGTATAAAGTGTCAAGATATAAAAATATAAAATTGGTGACAATTTATAGTTAAAGTCAATCACCTTTCCGAGGCATCCACAGGTAGCAACCGAAAGCTAAAGTTGAAAGTTTCAAATTTAAAATCGGGAAATTTATGTCTGCCACTTGGAGTTTCTTGATTAGCCTGAGATTGTTGTTGTTGAGTTGGACTCCCCTGAGATTTTACTTCCCGTGCCAAAAAGTCATTAAGTAAACCTAAAAATTTCTAAGTAAATTGAAAAATTTAAGCCTCTTATTTTCTTATTTTTCAATAGTTTTACAGGTGAAGGCGAGAATAAAAATATTTCCACCACCCCCACCTAACGCACCTAAAGCAATTAGGGGCTTTCTTTCTAAATTTTAAAATTGTTTCACTCTGAAGTTCATCCGGAGAAAATTTACTACTAGTTTTCTCCAACCCTGCCTCCTGATTTACTCAAGATGATGCAAGTTCAAAACCCTTAAAAAACTTAAAGTTCGAATTTCCCAAGCTATTTAAATCTCCTCTTTTAAGATTTAAATTTCCTATTTGCCGGTACCGTGTTCAAATTACGATTAGTTTGTTAGTTACCTTAAAATATTATCAGACTAAATTTTTTCCACGCATTTATTGAGAAAAAATGAATATCAACCATTTTAAAAATATTAATTAGTTATCATTTTTAAAAAAATTAATAGGCTTTGTCGATATTCGTTTAGGGTGCTTTTTGGTGGTAAAATTTTCCAGCCAGTTAAGGTACGGTCACCTTGTGTAAATCTTTTATTTTGATTTTTATAATTTTATTTTGATAAACAAAGTCGGAATTAGCTAAAATATTGATACAACAATCTTTGAAATGAATATTTTAGTTTAAAATAATATTATTTCTTTTACCTTCAGAAACGGTCAGCGAAGGATTCGACAGTGAAACTGCTATGACCTAAATATTTAATAAGAATGATAATACTTTGTAAAACTAATAGGATGAAATGCACACTAAGACGGTTATTTTTTAAATTTGAGAAATAATGTTATTTTCTTTTTCACGTCTTCTTTTTTGCAACGTGCCATGATTTTTTGGCTACATATCATTTATTACAGTATTATTTTATAGTTATAGTTGTGATTTAATCTTGATATTAATATTAAATTACGACTCTGATATTACAAACTAATTTGGATTGAATGAATGAATAAATAAATCTTTATAACATACAAACACATTACAGCAATGGACATAGACAAAAGCATTTTTAGTTAAACACAAAAAAAACACAAAAAACCCAAAGCAATTCACAAAACACATTGGTTATTAAATATTGTCCTTGCTTCATTGTGGTTTCGTTATAAAGGGAAGGAACACAGAGCATAAAAAGGCTGCTTAAGTGTGCCTTAATTTTAAAAGGGTATCATAATTAACAGATTCAATTTGTTTTTTAAAACAGTTTACTGATTTGGATTTTACAACAGATTGTGGCAAAAAATTCCAGTATTTGGCCACTCTTACAGGAAAATTAGTTTAGTAAAATGACTTCATTTGCTTTTAATTTTAATGTATGGTCATTTCTACTGTTGTAATTCCCCCATGAAAAAAAATCAGAAAAATTAAGTCAGAAAGAACTATTAAAAAGCACATTTTTAAGTCAGAATGTAATCTTTTTTTCTTCCAGAGATTTGAGGTTTAAATATTAAAGACGCTAAAAAATATGATAAATTTCTGTTTAGACCACATTTAGCAAAAAATCTTTTTATAAAAATTTGCTGAACACGCTCAATGCAGTGGATATCTTTCAAAAGAAAAGGGGACCAGACTGGTGCGCAGTATTCTAATTTAGGAAGTACAAAAATGATTTATAAATCTTTAGTAATGCGGCTTTATTTTTTGTTTGAAAACAGCGCAATATTATGTTTTGAAATTTAAATGCATCTTTAGCTACAGATTAGTGTTTAAAAAAGTACTTTTTTAATAATTAATTAATAAAAATTAACGCTTTTTGAGCCAAAATAATTACTTAATAATTAATTAATTAAATTTTTTGGGCAAATAATTACTTAATAATTAATCAATTCGATTTCAGGGTCCATTAATTTAATTTTAATTAATCAATTAATTTCTAAAACAAAAATTAATAAAAAAGTAAAAGTAATAAAAAAGTACTTTAAAAAAAAAACAAAAATTAATAAAAAAAGTAAAAGTAATAAAAAGGTACTTTTTTTAAAAAAAAGTAATAAAAAATTATTAATTAATTATTACACTTTTGCACACATTAGAAACCGGTCTTGATTACCACTACGTTCAGAAGCCTTGTGTTAATAATATTCATGGGACAGCGTGCAACAGCGTGCAACAGCGTCTAGCATTATTTTCTGAAAACAGCCCATGGTGGGAAAGCGACCACTTCTTATTGTGGTACTTTAATATTGCAGCCTTTACAACGTGGCGCGGCGCGTTTTTTTATGTATCTTGCTACTTCCTGTAAATAACGATTTTTTTAGGAATACCTATGCGCTTTCATTTTTCTAATAGATTATTTTTCTGATAATGTGTGGCATGAGTTTGTATTTTGTGAGGATTTGAAAAGTGTCTTTTTGTATTTTATTTAAGTGCTCAGATTGGATTTTCTTCCACATTACTGAGTGTTATTTTATACAATACTATTTCAAAACTATGTTTTCTTTACCAATTTAGATGGGTCACAAAGAAAGTAAAGGTTTATTAACTTTAGTTGCAAAACTTTTACCAAAAAGAAACGCTTATATAAAGGTTTTAGACATTAATTATGATTACTTTATAAAATTTAATTAGTTAGTACTTTTTACGATTTTATCGAATTAGTTTTTTAATAATTAATCAATAATTAATTAATTGCAAATTTTAGGTCATTAATTAATCAATAATTAATCAAATGCATTTTTTGGTCAAATAATTAATCAATAATTACTTAATTGGAGTTTAGTGGCAAATAATTAATCAATAATTAATTAAATGTGTCAGGTCAGTATTTTTTAAACACTACTACAGATACACAATGTTTAGATGTTTTTAAGGAATTCAAAACTAATACGCCAAGGTCCCTAGCGTCTCAGCGAATTTCTAACAGTTTTCCTTCAAAAAATAATGGAAGTTTTGGATTATTATGTCCTACGTGAACCACACAGCACTTATGTACAGCAATTTGAAGTTGCCAAGTGTAAGCCCAATCAATAAGTCGATTTATGGAGTTTTGTAAAATGATATTATTTTCCGTTGGCTCACGAACTTGGTACAATTTGACATTGTCTGCAAATAACTTGCAGTTTATGTCTGGTATTATATCGACCAAATCATTAATGAATATAAGAAATAGCAGAGGTCCTAAGACGGACCCCTGTGGGACCACAGGTAACGTTTTTAAATTCTGAGAAGGAATCTTGGATTACTACTTTTTGTTTCCTACCAGTTAAAAAAGCCGATAACCAAGCATGAAGGTCTCATTTAATCCGTAAGCCTCAAGTTTTATCATTAATTTAGCATGGCAAACGGATTCAAATGTCTTACTGAAATCAACATATACAATATCAATGATTTGATTTTTATCTAAAGCTTTACTCCAGTCTACAAAACTTTCAAGCAGTTGTGAGTATGTTGATCTGCCACAAAACATCCATGCTCTACCTTACTTATTATTTTATTAAAAAATAGATAATTAAGTAAATCGTCATTTACACAAGTCTCCATTACTTTACACCCTATGCAGGTGAGAGAAATTTGTCTGTAATTTGTCGATTCACTAGAATTTCCTTTTTTAAAAACAGGAATTACCGATGCAGATAACCATAATGCAGGAATTTTGTGCGTACAAAAAGAAATTTCAAAAAAAGTTTTCATTGGTTCAGCCAGCAAAGAAGCCAATTTCTAAATAGAAGAGCCGGTAATTTATCTGGGGATCTGCTCAATTAATTTTTTGGGCTTTTCATAGCTTTGAAAACTTTCTGTTGTAAACTTTATTTTTGATATAAAGACATTATCAGGAACTTTCTTTGCAACACAAGGATTTACTTTATTATCATTTGTAAAACTTTCGCTGAAATAATCACTGAAATAATTAATATTTTGCATTTTTTCTGATGTGTAAGACAAAAGACTACCCTGTTTATTTTTTAAAGGCGCGATTCCCGTCCCGTTTTGTTGGATCTGAGATTTTTTGTATATCTAAAAAGTTTATTTTTGTCATTTGACTGAATGAAGCACTTTCATTTCTTCTAATTCATTAAACTTTGTAATTTCTTTTTTGTACTGCCTGTTTATAATATTATGTTCTTTTTGTGACGAAGAATCATTTTGTTTTTTCAACAGTCTTAGTTTTTTTAGATGTTAATTTCAAAATAAACTTAGGGTAATTTATCCTATTTTTTATTTATCCTAGGTTTTGCTTAAACCCAAGATATTCTAATTTTCAGAACTAAGTAAAAAATTTAGCATGTTTTTTTTTCAAAGCTGACTAAACTGCGCACATTTGCATATTTATCCGTAAAAATTTCCTAAGACAACAATTATCTGAAACAACATCTTTTACAAATTCAACATACATAAGCTGATTGTTTTCCTTTTGCACTGAAAAACTAAAGTTATTGTCACCATTTTTTCTTAATTTGCAAGTTATTTTGTATGCCTTTTGCCTCATTTCACAAAATTGAGGAGAGGTTAACTGGTTTAGGTCCACCATCGGTTGAGATGGGCGCATCTTGAGACTACCAAGATCAACTTCCGGATCCTCACGCAAATCAGTCCAGCGATTAAGTAGGTTTCGCGCGTGGACCGCGCCTTGGCTGCTGCGGTTTAATATTGTTATATTAATGAGGCGGTTAAAATGGAGCATGCGCTGCCTCCCAATCCTTTCCGCCCCCGCAACGTGACTCCAAAGTTCCTGAAATCCCCAGCCATAAAAAAGTCCTTTAATGCAGTCCAAAGCTGAGTCGGATTTTCCTGTGGTTTTTCTTCAAACCCAGACAAAATTATTTGGTTTCTCATCTCTTTTTCTGATAAAAGTTCTTTAAATTGGTGATATGCACTGGAGCTTGCGTTGCTGGAATTCCTTTCTTAGCTGCATCTGCACATGAAAATTTGGATGTTGGAGTGGGTATAAGAGAGTTTGCTAAAGATTCCATTTTTTGGAGTAATGTTGTCATTATTTTTTCAATCCCAGAAACGTGGTTTGAAAGTTTGAAGATATTCTCAGTATTTTCTGCGACATTGTCAACAAGGTTTGGTTTTATTGACGATTTAGACGCGGTAGAACAGCGACAGGGCGAAACTCGGCCAGGGCGCTGTTTCATAAAAGTTCCCAACATGCTGTTTTTTTGTTGAAGTCCATTTCTTTTTTGTAGAAAGCTACAAAGAAATGAAAATGCAATAGACTTTTGGAAAAACTTATAAAAAACCGAAAATTTGCATAAATATATCTTGCATTTATCACTATGTTTTAGCATAGGATTTCATTTCTTTGTAAATATTTACAAAGAATTAAATGTTCCTAACATTTATGAAACAGCGCACAGGTGGTAAAATCCAGGCGTCTTTACAGCAAAAGAAGCGAAACTGGAAATCCGGAAGATCCAAGATGCTTTTGGTGGAGTTATTAGCTTTAGATTGCGGTAATTCAAGACAATTGAAGTGGAAAATGTCGCCGCAATTTAAACAGCTGACATGATTTAGGTGCAGGGCTCCAGCCGGTAAAAAGCACACACTGCAAACCGCAGGGTCATCCATATCCCAATGGTCAATATAAGTAATTTGCCAAGTGTCCACAGAGCCGTCTATATCTACGCACATAACATAATTTTTGGATATAAGCTCTGCTCCAAAAGAAAATTATTACTCTCCACAGAGATCGTTTTTATTTACGGAACGCCAGTTTGGTGCATTAATGACCGCAGGTGGAAAAATCCAAGAAAACAGATGTCTTTGTCCACAGTTATAATTAAAATAATTGGTAAAATATTATTCATATAGCTTTTAAAATAGCCTGTTTCTTTTTAAAATTTCCAAATTTTTGCGGTTGTTTTGATATAAAAATTGTACTTGTAGATAATGGATTTGACGTAAAAATTACATAAATAGATTATGAATTACGGAGCCACAATAAAAAACGAACCACCACGTTGTGAACAAGACATAAACCACCAAGTCTGAAAGTGACCGCAAAACATCATGTAGTGGAATATGATAAAAATATAATTTTCAACAGGAAACGTTAAAACTATAATTATAGTTAATTTTTTAGAAATTTATTGCAATTTAATAACTGAAATTGTTTTAACTTATAATTTTCTAGTAGCTAATGCTTGTTTTGATATGTGCAAAAGAATTGTTTAGACAGAAGTCAGCTTTAAAATGCAATAGGTTCGTGGCTCTGTTATCAAAAGCCAACTGCTTTTCAATAGATTTTTTAAATGATAAACAAAGCGGTCACTACAACCCCTAAAAAATTACATTAGGACTGATAAAGATTTAAAAAATAAACCAATAGTTTAAGAGAGAAAAAAACAATCATTATTTTTTTAAAAATTGTGCCATCCACCCATCAACGTTTATTTACTGTATTCCATATTTTTTGTTTTGGTGTGTCGTGTCACAAAATTGCAAAAATTCATTAAAATACTAAACCTTTCGTCAACAAACAGACAAAATGCTAGTTTTCATACTTTTGCGCTCGCGTCCCTGGGTCCGAACTGACCAACCACAGAAAACTGAAGAGCCAAATCTATTAACGGGGATGCGGGGACCGAGGTCGGTGTGGAAGTTGGAGCAGAGGTTAGTCGGTCAAAGTGAGTCTGTTCCACGTTCCGCTTCAGCAGTTTCCCATTAACTAGCTTGCTCTCCAGTTCCACTTGCAAGCTAAACGCAATCAACAGATATAAAAACTAAGTCTACCAAAAGTTCCACAAAAGTCATTTACAAAGCATTAATGAAAATGCTTATGAAGAAAACGCCTTTTATGAAATATTTTTCAGTCTTAATTACAAAAGTAAAATCTGCTTTCTGCTTAGATAGAACTTAGCAAATTACATTATAAGGCAAAATATTATAGTTTTGCAATGCAACTTAACACATTTAAAAAATTGAAGTTACTAATTGACAAATTAAATCGCAGAGTTTTATTTTTCACACCATAATTAATAAAAAAAGATGAAAAATTTAAACCAAACCATATCTTTTCTACAATAAATAATATTAAAAATTTAGTTTTTGCCACCAACAAATTTTTTTTTAATAATTTAATACGGAAATTCAAACAAAATTTCCTAAATGCTTCATGAATTGCTGAGCAAAAAATTTTGCCAAAATTTAGAAAAACAAAAAATTTTAATGAAAATTGGAAAAACTTTTTTCCTGTTTTTGTAAAACGCTGTATTTTAAAACTTGCACAGGCCGAGTTGCCACATGTAATTAGAAATTCTTTAATTCGTTATATTACCAAAGATAAAAACATACTGTGGGAGTTTCGTTTGCTTTTTGCTATTATTTGAATTATACAGCCGTTTTATTATATTTTCTGCTGTATCTCGGTAGCAAACATGGAGTATGGATATTAAGAAGTCTCTTGTAAGCCGCTTTCCAATAATTATCGGTCTAACTTTATAGATATTAACTTAAATTTATTAATTTTATACTTGTCAACCATCTTTCTTTTTTTGCAAAAACAGCCTTCCAAAAACGCGTACTACTGTATGATGTGCAGGTTGTTTAATTTTTTTAAATAAACCCAACTACTTACGCTGTATTTAAAAATGTAAAAGTAAACTAAAAAAAAGGAGTTAAAAAAAAGAAAACGAGAGATTACAAAAGAGAATAGACAAATTAGAAGCCAAAAAAGTTGCTTGGTATAATAAAAAGATCGCGTAAATCATTTGGAGGCAGATCAGAAGGTTAGTAAAGAGCTTGTGGCGGAGATTTGTGGTCAGGTTTTTGAGCAAATATTGCCAATTCTGCAGAATCAGTTGGAGAGAATGGAAGCCAAGCAGGAACATTCAACCATCATGGTAGTCTCCGGATTTAAGGAATTCTAGGATTGACAAGAAAAACAAAATATTGATTCTCTCGTTGCAATTCTCAACGACAATGAGGAATCAGTCACGGTTTACAAACACTTTCGAGTCGGCAAAGAAAATCCTAAGTTTCCTAGGGTTCTGAAAGTAAGATTTGCGTCAAAACGGATTCGCAACAACATTATTCCCTCATGTAAGCTTAAATAGACAAGTACAATGGCGTATACGTTTGATTATCACTTACTGCTAATCAATGTGATTTACAGAAAGCCATGCTTAACAAAAGAAAGATAATGACGGAAGAAAATAGCAGACGAATAACCGTACAATATTTTGATAACGGTGACCCGTATATTTACGATTTAGATAACAAATCTGATATCAAACTTTTAAATTCTGAATAGGGAGGCGCGAGTTTCGATTGCGATTATAAAAATAACATAAACGCGTTATGCTTTATTGCAAGAAATATTAAAAATTCCCTTGCAGAATTTGAATGTTTGGTATTGGGCCAAGATTCCACTTCTTATCATATGCTGAATTCGATTTGTTGTTGTTAACAGAGACATGGTTAAATGAATCAGTTACAAACAAAATGCTGGATAAATTTAATTTTTATAACTTCTTTAGGAATAACAGAAAAAATGGGCAAGGAGGCAATGTTTGAGTATTAATAAATAAAAAAATTAATGCGATTCAATATAAAATTGATACAAAATATGATAAAATTGAAATCATTGTTATTGATTTTATTATTCATAAATTCAAAATTCAATTACTGTGTTTTTATTTACTTGCCAAGTATTGATTGGTTTTTTTGAAAGTGAAGTCTAACAATCAAAATGAACAAAAATATTTTCAAATTTTTCAGAATCTGTTGTAAAATCCAAATCAACAAACTGTTTTAAAAAACAAATTGAATCTGTTAATTTTGAGAAACTTTTAAAATTAAGGCACACTTAAGCAGCTTTTTAATGCTCTGTGTTCCTTTTCCTTCCCTTTGTAAAAACACCAAAATGTAACAAGGACATTATTTAATAACCAATGTGTTTAGTGAATTGCTTTGGTTTTTTTTTGTTTTTTTTGTGTTTAACTAAAAATGCTTTTGTCTATGTTCATTGCTGTAATGTGTTTGTATGTTATAAAGATTTATTCATTCATTCATTCATTCATTCAAATAAAAAATCAATTTGGGTGCCTGACTTTTCTAGAGGTGATTATAAAATGTTTTCTTTGTATTTGACCGCTATTGACTGGGACAGTCTTTTTTCTTCTTGTACAGATATTGAAAGCTATTGGGAAATGTTCAAAGAAGTTTTTTTTGAAGGTATTATAAATCATGTACCATTAAAAAAGCTAAAAAATAAGCCGAAGCACTGTTATCCTGCTGATATCAAAAAAATACAATCTAAAAAATCTACAAATTTGTAAACAATAATTTTAAACACATAAAAAATATTCCACCTTTAATTAAAAACTATGGGACTTATGCAATTACTGATCAAGAAACAGCCAAATTTTTTGCACAATATTTTAGCTCAGTTTTCACAATCGATGACGATGACGGTAAACTTCCAAATTTCCAACCAAATGAAAACATTTGGAAAATATGCTCTTTAGTCCTAAAGATATAATAAAAGCATTAAAAAATTTGCCCAATAAACTTTCAAGATCACCTGATTGGTTTCCAGCCTTGTTTTTAAAAAGCCTGGGTCCATGTTTAGCAGAACCATTACTAAATTATTTCAAAAATCATTTGATAGTGGCAGTATTCCTATAGATTGGAAAACCGCTCCTATTATGTATTTAAAAAAAGTGCAAAAAACAACAAAACAAATTATCGTGCCATATCTCTTCTTTTGTCTTTGATTTTGACTTCTTTTGTCTGTAAATTAATGGAAAGGCTAGTAGTAAGTAGATGTACTTTTGTCCTTTTTTACAAATATTTTGTCAAGGTGTCAGTATGGTTTTAAGGTCAAAAGTTCAACTGTTGCACAGCTTTTAAAAACATTAGACGATTGGACGTTATCTTTACAGCACAAACAAATAATTATAGAAGCAATTTTCTTGATTTTGCAAAGGCCTTCAATACAGTTTCTCATCAAAAATTGCTGTTTAAATTGGAAAAATATGGCGTCACGGTCACCGGAAGGTTTCTAAATTGAATTAGAGGTTTTCTTACTGGAAGAAATTTAAAGGTTGTTATAAACGGCTCGGAAAAGTTCAGTTCCACAAGGCTCCGTTTTAGGCCTTCTGCTATTCTTAATCTACATCAGATCAACAACATTGTTGACTGCGTTATTCATTCTGAAATAAAGTTATTCGCCGACGACGCGAAGATTCATACCAGCTTTACAAAAGAAGAATATATAGGCATAAATAATCTTCAGGACGATCTTAATCAAATTACTCAGTGGTCCAAAGATTGGCAGCTCCAGCTGGCAAAAAACAAATGTCAGGTCTTACACATTGGTACAAAAATAAGAGTAAATAAGTTTAATTATACTATAGATGAACCAGGGACGTAGCCAGGGGGGGCGGGGGGAGCGGCCGCCCCCCCCCCCCCCGAAACGCTCGGACAGAAGGAAAAACAAGGATAGTGGTTGGGCGGGGGCGGAGCGGCGGCTGCCCCCCCCCGAAATGGTCGCTAGATAGTAAAATTTGGGGGTTTTCAGAGGCTAAAAATTCAAAATTTTCTAGCGCCTCGCTAATCGCTTGGCGCCAAACTTTAAAATAATTTTAGTACCCCAATGGACCCCCAAAAACCAAAAATTTGTTCCGCTTCGCATTGCTCAGCGGTCACTTTCTATAGTATACATACATATATATATCTCGTTATTTATGTTGCCTGATGCTAATGTTATTTCAAAGTCAGTACAATAATTTTTATAAGTAATAAGTACTACACAGAAAGCAAAACAAACAATCATATTGGTTGATTTATGTACCTCCCCCCTCCTAAATTTTCCTGCCGCCTATAGCATTGGCTCGGATTTTTTTCATATAGATAGGTACTCTAGAAAACATGGAGCCGAGATGCTGCTCATGTGCTTTGGTTTATAATGTGGATTTAGCCAAGGGGTCTGAAACTAACGTCTCTAAATTTCTTTTTTTTTAAAATCCAGGCTCTGCCAATGTGTGCATATGTAATATTTAACTAAGAAAACATGTTTTTACCGCTAAAAACATTAGATAATAGGTTATTAGGCCAAAAACAGTGTATTATACAGCTTTATCTACGTTTATCCCTGCTTTTTTAACGTTTTCAAAAATTAAGGGGGGCTCCGCCCTCCCAAAATTTCGGGAAGCCCCCCCCCCCAAAATTTTTTTTGTACTACAATCCCCCCCCCCAAAATGAAACTCTGGCTACGTCCCTGAGATGAACCTGTTCTTACTAAAACTAATCTTATAAAAGATTTAGGCGTTTTTATGTCCAAAACGTTGAAATTTTCTGATCACTGTGAAATTATTTCAAAAAAAGCTTTAAAAACTTCGGTATTAATTTTCAGAACATTTAATTCTAATTCTATTCAAAATCTTTTAAAAGGTTACATCAAAAATATAATAATATACCGAAAAATGTGCAACTCCTATATAAAAAAGTGCGGAAAAGTAGGCCATTATAATGAGCCTCTCCATTTAAATGACACTCTCCATTATAATGGCATAGTAACCATTTTATTTCGGCGAGTTAAAATGGAGAGGAAGCTATTATAATAGCCATTTATTGATTTAATTTCACTTCATATATACTCACAAGTGTAATACTGTACGGGCCCCACGAGTTTTTTGTGTTGGTTTAATACTGTCCAACACGCAAAAACTCGTGCGGCCTGGACAGTATTACACTTGTGAGTATATATGAAGTAAAATTAAATCGATAAATGGCTATTATAATAGCTTTCTCTCCATTTTAACTCGCCGAATTAAAATGGCTACAATGCCATTATAGTAGAGAGTGTCATTTAAATGGAGAGGCTCATTATAATGGCCTACTTTTCCGCACTTTTTTATATAGGAGTTGCACATTTTTTGGTATATTATATATTTTTGGTTACATTACTAATATAAATTAAAACTTAAATTAAAACTTGACCACAACTTGAATATGCTAGTGTAATTTGGAATCCTTATTAGCAAAAAGATATAGCTTCTGTAAAAAGAGTTCAGAGGTCGTTCACCAGAAAGTTGTTTTAGAGATGTCATTTAAAAAAGGTGTCCTATGAAGAAAAATTACAATTTTTAGGCTTGCAATCTCTCCAAGAACAACGTGGCCATCAGGATAATATGGTAGAGTGTTACGAAAAAATTTATAATTCTAATAACGCTAATACTTATTTTACTTTTAATGAAAACCAAACAAGAGGTCACAACTATAAACTTCAACTACCAAAAAGTAGAATAAACATAGGAAAAATTTTCTTTATTAACAGAGTTATTTTCAAATGGAACAGTTTATCGCAAAACCAAGTCTTGGCTCCCTCACTAAGATTATTTAAAAAAATATCTCATCAGTGGTCGAACTTAGAGCTTAGCGTTTAAGCCTTTGAAACACATTCTAGATTCTAGAGGAGGGGGGTTGGGGGGGGGGTTGGGGGTTATACAATACCCCCCTAGATCTAGATTAATACATGTCTTTGTTTTTTTTTAGCGACCGTGGTCGGTTCACATTGCTGTTATGACTTTTTTGTTGTTGAATAATTTCTAGAATAAACTTTGATTGATTGAAAAAAAATTAATAATAATATACTGTACCTATTCGATTTGGCAATAACTATAGCTTTATAGACATCTATTGGCCGGATGATTTTCCTTAAATCATGCTTTTAGAAACAATTTGTTTTAAGCCGTACCTATCTCTGTCTCGGTAGGTGTCAAACTGCAAGTCTTCCACCGACAAATGAAGGAGGCAGTTTGGAACCGCCACGTCCAAAACTGCCAGCCGAGTCGTTGTAACATGAACTGCAACATACTGAAATTAAATAACACTTTGTTGACTTTTTGCAGCGCTAAAAAGCTACTGGCTCACCCACAATTTAGCACAGCAACACAACCCTTTTTTGTGTCATCGAAAATTCTTACAACTAAATTTTTTGGGTATGAAATCTTTAAGGCAAAATATTGTTTTTACAGTGCCAATTTAATTAGCTTTTTCTTTTTTTCATCACAAACAATATAACTAACTTATCGTTGCTAAATTTATTAAGTAGTGTACATTTTAAAATTAGTACAAAGCCTATGTTTTTGTTATTTTTTGTCTAGCAATTAAAAATATGACCACAATTAAGTTTGTATAATATTTTGGAAAAACAAACCTGTAACAGGTTTAGTATTTTGGCTTTTCTATTAACGGGCGGCAATGTGTTTTCTGTGACTGGGACTTCCTCTTCATTTTTGTCAGCAGACGGCTCTGATGTCTTCTTTGACCCACCATTCTTTTATCAGCGTTAACAGCCAGTCAATTTTATTAAAATAACTTAATTATATTTTATGGCTTACCCAGTGAGTAAAAAAGAAGCGTACCGTTACAATTTTTCAAAACGGAAAAAATATTTTCTTTACTGCATTATAATCTCCCCATGGCAACTGTTCCAGGACAACACAAATGAAATCGTTAAAATACTATTATAATTTACAAGCCCCAACCTAGCACATTATGGTCTAATAATACAAAACAGAATATAATTTAGGAAGAACACAAGACAAGACTTGAAAACGTACAATAAATAATATTCAAATATCCAAAAATTTAAAATCAAATAGCTTTAACAAACGCAATTCACCCATAGATGTTTTTTTGGAGGGGGGCAGAGGGGTCCACCCCCCCGCTAGAGCCAAAACTTCAGAGACCCCCCTTGGAAAAAATCCAGCCCCCCTCGCCCCCAAAGCTTGAGAGCGGTCCGGCCTAACTTCCCCTAGCGAGTCTGACCCCCCTCCCCTCTTCCGACAGTTTTAAATTTCAAATTATTAATATTAATAATAATTATTATTATTCAAACAGTGTTTAAATACACTTTTTAGACCTAAATAGGCTGTTTTAGTATATAAAATTCAATATTAGACCTAAAAACACTTAAACTATTGATTTAAAACAACTTAGTTAAAAAATTGGATCCCCCTGACCCCCCCGCCTAAATTTGAAATCTCCCACCCGGAATCGACCCCCCAAAAAGAGCCAGGGGTCCGCACTCCCTGGACCCCCCTGTCGGACCTGACTAAAGACGTCCTATGAATTCTGAATCTCACCTATCTTATTACAGTAATATTTTGCATTAGTATGAAATGGATGTTAACACTTGGTCACCTTGCCCAGGGCAATTATTTCGACGGTACCAGGTACAGCCTCAAAACAAATCTCACCCACAGAAAACACATTGCCGCCCGTTAATAGAAAAGCCAAAATACTAAACCTGTTACAGGTTTGTTTTTCCAAATATTATACAAACTTAATTGTGGTCATATTTTAAATTGCTAGACAAAAAATAACAAAAACATAGGCTTTGTACTAATTTTAAAATGTACACTACTTAATAAATTTAGCAACGATAAGTTAGTTATATTGTTTGTGATGAAAAAAAGAAAAAGCTAATTAAATTGGCACTGTAAAAACAATATTTTGCCTTAAAGATTTCATACCCAAAAAATTTAGTTGTAAGAATTTTCGATGACACAAAAAAGGGTTGTGTTGCTGTGCTAAATTGTGGGTGAGCCAGTAGCTTTTTAGCGCTGCAAAAAGTCAACAAAGTGTTATTTAATTTCAGTATGTTGCAGTTCATGTTACAACGACTCGGCTGGCAGTTTTGGACGTGGCGGTTCCAAACTGCCTCCTTCATTTGTCGGTGGAAGACTTGCAGTTTGACACCTACCCAGACCGGGGGGTGGTCAGGCTTAAAACAAATTGTTTCTAAAAGCATGATTTAAGGAAAATCATCCGGCCAATAGATGTCTATAAAGCTATAGTTATTGCCAAATCGAATAGGTACAGTATATTATTATTAATTTTTTTTCAATCAATCAAAGTTTATTCTAGAAATTATTCAACAACAAAAAAGTCATAACAGCAATGTGAACCGACCACGGTCGCTAAAAAAAAACAAAGACATGTATTAATCTAGATCTAGGGGGCGGTATTGTATAACCCCCAACCCCCCCTCCCCAACCCCCCTCCTCTAGAATCTAGAATGTGTTTGAAAGGCTTAAACGCTAAGCTCTCAAGTTCGACCACTGATGAGATATTTTTTAAATAATCTTAGTGAGGGAGCCAAGACTTGGTTTTGCGATAAACTGTTCCATTTGAAAATAACTCTGTTAATAAAGAAAATTTTTCCTATGTTTATTCTACTTTTTGGTAGTTGAATAATTTCTAGAATAAACTTTGATTGATTGAAAAAAAATTAATAATAATATACTGTACCTATTCGATTTGGCAATAACTATAGCTTTATAGACATCTATTGGCCGGATGATTTTCCTTTAGGATGCGTACTTTTAAAAACGATTTGTTTTAAGCCGTACCTATCTCTGTCTCGGTAGGTGTTTAGAACTGCAAGTCTTCCACCGACAAAATGAAGGAGGCAGTTTGGAACCGCCACGTCCAAAACTGCCAGCCGAGTCGTTGTAACATGAACTGCAACATACTGAAATTAAATAACACTTTTTGTTGACTTTTTGCAGCGCTAAAAAGCTACTGGCTCACCCACAATTTAGCACAGCAACACAACCCTTTTTTGTGTCATCGGAAAATTCTTTACAACTAAATTTTTTGGGTATGAAATCTTTAAGGCAAAATATTGTTTTTAGAGTGCCCAATTTAATTAGCTTTTTCTTTTTTTCATCACAAACAATATAACTAACTTATCGTTGCTAAATTTATTAAGTAGTGTACATTTTAAAATTAGTACAAAGCCTATGTTTTTGTTATTTTTTGTCTAGCAATTAAAAATATGACCACAATTAAGTTTGTATAATATTTTGGAAAAACAAACCTGTAACAGGTTTAGTATTTTGGCTTTTCTATTAACGGGCGGCAATGTGTTTTCTGTGGGTGAGATTCGTTTTGAGGCTGGACCTGGTACCGTCGAAATAATTGCCCTGGGCAAGGTGACGTGTTAACATCCATTTCATATTAATGCAAAATATTACTGTAATAAGATAGGTGAATTCAGAATTCATAGATGTTTTTAGTCAGGTCCGCTAGGGGGGTCCAGGGAGTGCGGACCCCTGGCTTTTTTTGGGGGGGTCGATTCCGGGTGGGAGATTTTAATACAGAGGAGCAGGGGGTCCGATTTTTTAACAAAGTTGTTTTAAATTATTAATTTAAGTGTTTTGAGGTCTAATATTGAATTTTATATACTAAATAAGCCAACCTATTTAGGTCTAAAAAGTGTATTTAAAGACTGTTTGAATAATCATAATTATTATTAATATTATTAATTTGAAATTTAAAATGTACAGTTAAGATTACGTATTGCTCGGTATTTTTAAATGGCTTTTCTGCGGTGACACTTCATATAATTATGTTTAATTAGAGTAGAAAAACTAATCTAGGAATTGAGCAGGAAAACGGTCGATTTCACCGTGGCGCATGTTTGAATATAAAAGATGCTGATTGATGGGTATGAGATGGACGTATGGACAGGTCCTGTCTTAACGTCTGCCACCCCGCACTTTTTTTAATTAGTTACTTAAATACGTTTTGTTTTTTAGTTTATTCATTTAAGTTTTAAACTTTATTATCTGATTTAAATTTAAGAAATTAAATAAATTAAAATTCGCATAATGGTTTTTCGTTTGGGACCCAATCCATAATTTTCTTAATTGAAGCGGAAAATGAATTATGGCATAGAGGTGTTTCGACATATAAATTTTGCATATTTTACTTTGACCGATATCTAAAGTTATAGGGCTTGTAAATTTATATTTGCATAATGGTTTTTCGTTTGGGACCCAATCCATAAATTTCTGAATTAAAGCGGAAAATGAATATTATGGCATAGAGGTGTTTCGGCAAATAAATTTTGGCATATTTTACTTTGACCGATATCTAAAGTTATAGGGCTTGTAAATTTAAATTTGCATAATGGTTTTTCGTTTGGGACCCAATCCGTAAATTTCTAAATTAAAGCGGAAAATCAATTATGGCATGGCATGGAGGTGTTTCGGGATATAAATTTTTGCATATTACACTTCGACCAACATGTAAAGTTATAGGTAGGGGTTGTAATTTTAAATTTGCATAATGCTTTTCCGTTTAGGGCCCAATCCATAAATTTCTTACTTAAAGCGGAAAACGAATTATGGCAAGGGCATGTCGATGATTTTGTTATTTTTGAAATATTACGCGAAATTACAGAAAATTTTCAAGGTTCTGTTATTAATACGGGCGACTTCAATTTACCAGGTTTTGACTGGCATAATTTTCAGTTGAAATCTAACAATAAAAATAAAGAAGAGTGGATAAATTTTTTTGACGAACTTGCGTTAACTCAACTTGTCAAGAAACCTACTAGGAACAATAACTCTTTAGATCTACTTTTGACCAACGATACTGAAGTTTTGCAAGACAGAAATTTTGCCAAGGTTTCTCTTTATCTGATCATAATTCTATTAAATTTGCAATGAATTATGACCTTTTTAAATCTCATTTAAAACCATCGGTTAAGTTTGTTCCAGATTTTTCCAATGCTTATTACGAAATGTTGTTTCTTTTTTGCCAGCCATCGACTATGATCATGTTTATTTCAAATTGTTCAAGGAATGAAGAAGTGTTGCAGTGTTTTAAAAATATAATTGACGAAGGTATAAAAAATCATGTACCTCTCAAATAAATAAAACTAACTTACAAATTTATAAAATATCGATCCAAATTTAAAAAAAAACTACAAACAAAAAAAGTGTGGCGGGAATATAAATGAGGCCTTAAACAGACTTAATTTTAATTGGTCCGCTCATATCTCCAACTCCAATACGAACTCAGGTCAGCCTGATGTAATTCAACCATAGTCACCAGTGAACTGTCAACTTGTATTTTTAAAAAATAGCATTTTTGTTCCAAATTGAGTAATTTTATAAATAATTGTTAAACTATGGGATTTATTGTTTAATATTAAACTGTTTTTGCTAAAAAATTTTTATTGGATTCATTGTTAAATACACTATTCAATTAATCAAATCATTAAAAATATATAGATTGTATGTTTCATCCGGTTCTAGCTAAATATTTCCGCAACAACAATTTACAAGGAAAAAATTTCCACAGCATTATTTCCTTAGCATTATCTCCACGGAAGAATTATTCTCGAGAAAAAAATTTCCGCGACGAAATTTTTCCCGCTTTTTTCGTTTTTCTTATATAACTGCAAACGCTGGCAAAATAGTACACAAGCGCAAGCATTCTTGGAAACAAAAATTTTAGTTTCTTTTTGTTTTGTCTAAAATTGTTTGTTATAAGTAAATAATATTTTTTATAATAAAGATTTGAACGAAATTTTTGATTTTCTTCGTAAATTAATTTTTTAACATGCTTATTAGTGATATTCCTACTTTCCAATATAAAGCTCCGTAACTTCGGCCATTTAAAACGAAGGAAGCTACGGAGCTCCGATGCTCCGCCCTTTAAATAAGCAATTTGAGGCTTAAGCTTGAAATGCATTTTAAATTACTCTATTGTATTGTAGGACTATTTTTATTGATTAAAATAAGTTTTGGAAAAAATTTAATTTGCAAAAAAATTTTAACAAATAATAATATATGGCATCCTCTTTCATGAAATTAGTACAAAAATAGGGAGGAGCTTCGGAGCTCCAGACCTCCGGACTAATTGCAATTTTTAACGCACAGGCAGCCAACGTGTCATTTCGATTTATTCTGCCATATATTATTATTAACAAAACGATCTGAGTGGGTTTTTTTTGAATAATAGAACCTGTTTTATTAAGTTTGTAGAAAACAAGTATTTAATTAGTATTTCAAGAATATATAAGAGAAGAATGTACCACTCAATACAAAAAATCGCACCCATCCGTGCATCGGTTTGCCATAAATAAACCCCCCGGGGGGGTTTATGTACCCCCCGGGGGAGTATATAAACCCCCCGGGGGAGCATATAAACCCCCCCAGGGGGAGTATATAGACCCCCCGAGGGAGTATATAGACCCCCCGGGGGAGTATATAGACCCCCCCGGGGGAGTATATAGACCCCCTCTGGGGGAGCATATAAACCCCCCAGGGGAGTGTATATGCTCCCCCAAAATTTAAAAAAAAAATTTTTTTTTAAATTTTGGGGGAGCATATACACTCCCCCGGGGGGTTTATATGCTCTCCCGGGGGGGTCTATATACTCCCCCGGGGGGTCTATATACTCCCCCGGAGGGTCTATATACTCCCCCGGGGGGTCTATATACTCCCCCGGGGGGGTCTATATACTCCCCCGGGGGTCTATATACTCCCCCTGGGGAGGTTTATATGCTCCCCCGGGGGGTTTATATACTACCCCCGGGGGGGGGGGGGCCCCGGTTTATGGCAAACCGATGAACGGATGGGTGCGATTTTTCGTATTGAGTGGTACATTCTTCTCTTATATATTCTTGGTATTTTGTAAATATTTTAGTATTTAAATACTCCAAAATATTCGATACTTTTTAAACAATTGAATACAATACCAATAAAATACCGACCTTTTCAAAATAGTATCGATACTTTTAAATAAATACTTACCCCTAAAAATATATTACTTATTTAGTATTTAAATACCAATATATTTTTGAACCCCTACCCAATACATAAATAAAAGAAATACCTTGTAGCTTTTTGTAACCTTTTTAAAAACCATTGGTTTTGATGAAACCAACTGAATTCCAAAAAAAATATATTTCACAAAATACTTCAAAAAATATTTTACTTTAAACAATCGAAACTTATAAAAATATTTTTGTAAAATCAAGAAAAAGCATGATTTATACAAAAAACAAAAGAAAAAATATCTTAAATTTGGCTTTCCAGCAGTACAGAGTTGTTGCATGCAGCAACTCGCCGTATCCGCTATCCGATGCCTTTTCAATCCGGTGTAAACGTGTTATCCGCTATCTGCTGTCCACTATCCGTTATCCGTCGGTGTGAACTACGGGTGTCATTAGTACTAAAGCTAAGGCTAAAGTGCTTTTGTACTAAAGGGTTTTTTGGGCTTAGTACTAAAGCTAAGACGCGACTAAACTGAAATTAGCTGGCAAAAGCTCGGCAAAAGGTATGGACCCGGCAAAACGTTAGCTTTTGCCAAGAAATTAACAAATCACTAAAAAATCTTA
>JASAMX010010171.1:0-37500 GCA_030248175.1 Microlaimidae sp. YZB2_3 | reverse complement strand
TTTTTTCCTTTTCTTGCAGTGTGTATGAGTGACGAACATACACTTCAAAAAACGAGTCATGATTTTTAAGATTTTTTGCAGCTTTAAGAACAGCATATTTTGCAAATGATTGGTTAAATTTTAATTTAAGAAGTCGAGGAAAATTGGGATTAGCTTTTTCCATACGAAAATACTCAGTAGGAGTAGGGCCGAAACCATCGGGAAACAACGCTTGCAAAAGATCCTTGATTTTCTGCTGCTCCTCTTGATCAGATTGTCCTTCAGGTAAGCCCCGTATGACGACGAACTTTTCATTTTGGTCTCTTTTCATTTTCATTCTCACTTTTCATTTTGGTCTCTAAGGAGTATGCGAACCCTTCACTTTGTAAAAATCTTTGATTGCACATTTCTTTTCGAAAGTGATCAATTAATTTTACAGTTTATTAAAGTATGTCAGGGGAGTTTTTTAAACACGTATTGTTTTTATGAAATGACCCATTGATTTATTGATTTTACAAGAAAACGGTCAAAATGACCTAATATAAGAACAAAAAAAAATAGACGCACGGGTTTCACATATGTGCAGCCTGCAGTAAACGCGAACCCAGCCATTTTTAACCTCGACCAGAACGCACCCAGACACCTTTTAAATACAAATGCACGCATATGCACACGTGAGCGTATGCGTGAGTTTGCACATACGTATACACGCATGTCCAAACGTTTTTTTTTCTGGAAAACATATGCCCCTCTGAAAGTAGGCGTGCACAAACATGCAGTTATAGAAATAAAAATTTTAAGAAATACAGAAATCTTTTAAATGTAGGCGTTAATTATTGAAATTAATAATTAAATAAATTAATAATTAAATTAAATAAACTCTATCAATAATATTAAAATTAATAAAATTAACTAAACATAACTAAATTATAGTATAGGTCTGACAAAATCTAAGTAAAACCTACCCGTGTGTGCACCGATGCGCAGACGAAGTTTTTCTTTCGGCAAATGCGGGACGATAAAATGAGAAATGGCGTTCTGTAATTTAATTGACATATTGCACACTTCCCGGGCATGCAAGGACCCGTTTCGAGTTGGTAGTCCACTGACGCAAAGATACGCGTCGCCAATTGTTTCCACCTAAAATTATTATTATTATAATAATTATTATTATAATCATTATAATTATTATAATTAATATTATTATTATTATTATTATTATTATTATTATTATTATTATTATTATTATTATTATTATTATTATTATTATTATTATTATTATTATTATTATTATTATTATTATTATTTTATAAGTGTAGCTAATTGGTTAAAATTTTAAAATAAAGAAAAAAAATAAATTTTGGAATTAAGTTAAAGCTAAAAAACTGTTGGGGCGACCTGCTGCTGCATAAACATAGGGAGAGGGGGGTAGGGTGGGTGGGGTCCACCCCCTTCCCTTGCTTCGAAATTTCGGACCCCCCCCCCTAGAAAAAAATTAGGGGCCCCTTCCCCACAAAATTTTCAAATTTGACACCCTACCCCCTCTGAAATTTTAAATAGACCCCCCCCCCTTTTCAGAGCCAAATTTTGAGTCTGAATTTACGTCAAAATTGTCACATCACAAACACGGTTTTGTGGTAAAAAATAGTACTTTGTACTTTTTTTATACGTAAATAGCCTATTTTAGTATGTAAAAATCTATATCAGGACCAAAAAACTTAAATAAACGATGTAATGTGACTTTGTTTCAGACCTGTGCACTGCCCACTTGTGGTTTTATTGGGGGGGCAATTCCAAAATGAGGGGCACAGGGGGCAACTTTTTTTGAAACGGGGGGCAATAAAATTGGGGGGCAAGCAAAGCACGGAAGAAAGTTAAAAAAAGAGAAAAAAAAGGGGAAAAAGAAAAAAAAAGAAGGAAAAAGAAAAAAAGGGACAAAAAAGGCAAAATTTAAGTAAAAATAGGTCTAAAATGGCTTAAAAAGCATTAAAATAGGCTAAAAACTGCAAAAAAATTGGCGATGATGGCGTCATAATAGGTAAAAAATGGTGTCATTTTTCTGGAACAACCCCTTCAAGTGGTCACCGGAAAAATGGACTACTTTAAACATGAACGTACTAGTTTATTTAAACCTTTATTTTTCAAGAACCCATTAATTTTTTTAATAAATCATAAACAAACTTTAATTATATACCTGACCCAAAAAAGGGCCATAAAAGGGGCTATTTTAGGAAAAGGGGCTAAAAAAGGGGCTAAGGGCTATTTCCAAATTTTTGGGCCTATCAGCCTGAAAAAGGGGCTAAAAATAGCCCCAAAAGGGCTAACCTAATAACCCTGATAAATGCAATACAAACAAATTTTGTAGCCACAGTGGGCGAACGGGGGGGGGCATAAATTTGCATAAATACAATAAAAAAAAATTTGTAGTGCAGTGGGCAAATGGGAGGCATAAATTTTCATAAATGATCTGTTCAAGTTTAAAATTTTCGCTGGATTCAGATTGCAGTCAATCAACTAAAGTCACATAAGAGATATTCAGGTGTGGAAAGTGCGTTTGCTACTATCGAATCACTTTAATATTTTGTTGGGCAACCGCAGAAAAACTACTGAACGTACTTTCACTGACTGAACTGAACATCATACGGAACGGCCAATCAGCTGCGCGTCAACTATTGCCATGCAAATTAAAACACATCCTATGAAAATTTTTCCTTACATGGCTTTGATCGATTTCGACTTCAGGGAAGATATTCTTTAAGACAGTTGCAATCGGGCTGGGGTGAATTGTTTACTTCTCGCGCGATTTAACAGAATGAACAATTCTTGAATCTTACGCTAAGTGAGATATAGGTCTGGAAAGTGCGTTCTCAACTATTATTTATGACGTGAGATTTGTGAATTCGGCGCACTTACTTTTTATTTGTACACGTCGTGCGCGTCGAGAATGGTGTCAAAAACGGTGTAGATTTTATTCAGCAGGTTCGTGAGTTGCAGGAGTGAACTTTTTCTGCAGAGAACTCATGCAAATTAAACAACACCGTATGCAAAGTATTTATAGCGTGAGATTCGTCAATTCGGCATATATCCTTACTTTGTACACGTCGCGTGCGTCAATACGGTGTTGAGCTTATTCAGAAGATTAACCACCTCAAGATGTGAGCTTTTTCTGCAAAGAAACCATGCTCATACAAATCAAACGAAACCGTATGCGAATTATGTATTTATGAATTCGGCATATACTTGCTTACCTTGTACACGTCATGAGCATTGATAACAGTGTCAAAAACGGTGTAGAGCTTATTTAGAAGACTAACGATTTGAAGCGGTGAGCTTTTACCACAAAGAAACTGTAACGTCCAAAAATATGAGGCTGAATAAATTGAGTTTTTGAAAGAAAGAATACAAAATAATTTGGTATTTTTAGCTTCTTGACTAAAAAATGAGCGATGCAGGACTGGAACCTGTAATCTCCAGCCTCAGCACCTCAATGACTGACGTGCTGCGTTACACCATCGCTCGGAAGTGTTACATTACAACTTACATTTATAAGGCGTCATATTTTTAAAACATTAACACAACAGGAGTTGTGACAAAACCATGCTCATACAAATTAAACGACACCGTCTGCAAATTATGTATTTATGAATTGGGCGTATATACTTACTGACCTTGTACACGTCATGAGCGTCGATAATGGTGTCGAAAACGGTGTAGAGCTTATTTAGAAGATTAACGACTTGAAGCGGTGAGCTTTTACCGCAAAGGACTGTAAACTTGACGATATCGGAGAAGAACACTGTCACGCTGTCGAAACTCTCTGGCGCCATGGTCTCACCAACTTTCAAGCGCTCAGCGGCCGCTCTAAAATATTTTTGGAATATAAAAAAACTTAATAGATTATCTTGTTGAAATGCCTCGATGATTAACCCGGTAAGGACAGGGAGCCTGAATTAATAAAAAAGGTTTTTACCTGCCTCCTACCTGCCTCCATCGGAAACTTTGCTACCTCCTACCTGCCTCCACATTGCTTCCCACCTGCCTCCAAGACAGTTTTAGCTGCCTCCTCCCTGCCACCTAACTTATATATGCTTCAATATAGGAGGCAGGGTCACCTGCCTCCTACCTTCCCCCGCGGCAGTTTTACCTGCTTTAACCCCACCTCCTACCTGTCTCGATCCTGCTTCTATGCTGCCTCCAGTCTTCCGGAAGCAAGATACAGAGCCGTCCTTACCGGGATAATACATAAAAAATTAACATGGACATCTTTATACTGGACAACATATTTTTACCAAAGAAGAAAAGACCTTCCTCCCCAATCACAAAAAAAATTGGGAGGGGGGGGTAAATCAGATATTATGGGTAAAGTAAACCATATAGTTCATGGAGCATTATAAGGGGGTTGAAAATAGTAAAACAATAACATGGACATCTTTATGCTGGACAACATATTTTCACCAAATGAGGGAAAGACCCTGTTTTTTTTACCTTGGTAGCATTCTATAGAGCAAAGCGTCGGCCTTGGCTCTTTCCTCCTCGATTTCTTGAGTCCTTTCGCCCACCTCTTCTTCCAGTTTATTCGCGTAGTCTTCCATGAAATTCATCACGTGGTCTACCAGGTGAATTTTTCTATAAAAAACTTCCATAGGATTAGAAAAACCATACAAGTAACGTAACGATATCGTCGTAAATGAGCGTAGGAGAACTGATTTAAATTCGGCGAGCCTTAATTTCGGCCACCGACTGTTATTTTCGCCATGTGCAAAATTATCAAATAAAACTGCATATGATTAGATAGATCGTCATGTCATCCACACAATACATTTCATAATTTTGCTCATGGCAAAAATAATCGCTGGTGGCCGAAATGAAGGCTGGCCGAATTTAAGGCAGTTGCCTTAGTTCTTTTAAAAAAAATTGACTTTGAACGTTTAGGCGCAGAAATTTGTACTTACTATACTATCTATCTATTATATGCTGTGTTTCTAGAAAATAACTAGATTGACAAACTCTTTCATCAGTCTTAATAATGAATCAAGTTTCTGAAAGGATTAATAGCAATTCTGTAACTGAACTACATTTCGGAACTGTGCATTTAGCAACTAAAAAAACCGGAAACACAAAACAAAAAAAAAATTTTCATCCAATTAAAACACTGATATATTTACATTGATTATTTATAATCAAATTGTTTGTCTTTTTTTCAAGGAATTATCACATAACCTTTTGTTTATTCACCGATAATTATGCTAAAAAATGGTTCATTTCGGCTTCGGTTTAGTTAAGTATAGAATAAATGACAATGGCTTAAATTCGACCACCCTTAAATTCGGCCACCGGCTGTTATTTTTGCCATACGCAAAATTATGAATGGAACTGCGTATGGCTGGACAAATCGTCATGTAATCTATTTAAGCAGTTCATTTTATAACTTCCCGTGTGGTAAAAAAACAGCCGGTGGCCGAAATGAAGGCTGGCCGAATTTAAGTCAGTTACTCTAAATAATAATAAATAATTATTACGCGTTGGCTCCCATGCTCTCCATGCTTTTTTGAACGATGGCTATGGTCGGGCGCAGTCCCGGCTCGTCATTCCAGCACGCCTGCATAAGTGGCAAAATGGCGGGGTTAACGTCTCCCAATTCTCTAACCTCCGGTCGCAGGGGTGGGTTGAGCCGCTTCGCGATCTGATTAACGGCTTCTAAAAAGTTAAATATATTACTGAAATTTGTATAATTTCAGCCTCGCTATTCCTGCTTGTACACAATCGACAAACTTTCTTAAATATTATTTTTGTCTGAACTGTTCCCTGCGCTATAGGCACTTTGCACTGGAACTCGGTTTATACATGAAGTATGCAATGTACATAAGCGTCACCATAATGGATAATTACCGTATCTCCTACTTATCTTTCGTAGTATGCAGATCTACCGATCGAAAGCGCGCGAAATTTTGATCGGTTGATCTACATACTACGAAAGATAAGTAGGAGTTACGGTAATTATCCATTATGGTGACACTTATGTATATTGCATACTTCATGTATAAACCGAGTTCCAGTGCAAGGTGCCTATAAAACCGGTTTTCTTTCGCGCAACCACGAGCAGTGTAACCGCGCAGTTTCACAGCGTAGGACAGTTTGTGATAAAATACTAACGGTAGGGGTTTTTTAGCACGACAAGCAGGAAACTTGGAGCTATCACGAATTTTCGGGATCTTGGAGCCTTTAAGAAAAAATTGACTTTGGCTTAGATTTAGGCTTCGCTTAGGCTTAGGTAAACGTTTTAGAGATTTTTACTTTTGGCTCTAAGTTCCTGAATAACGGCTCCACTTTTTACTCTTACGACTCTAAGGCCCTATTTTTGGCTGTAAGTTTTAGCTCCAAGTTGTGATGTGATTTAATGGTAATATTCTAATATTTTCATTTTTTTCTAAGAAAATTTATTGTACTGTATAAACTTAAATTAATATTTTAACATGTGTTGTATAAAGTAATATGGATATTTTATATGATATAATTTAATATTTTAATAATATTATGCATATTTTTGTTAAACAAAAATCCATTAAGGCGTAAATTGTCCTATTTATCGGAGTTTTACCACTAGGATTTGAAGAAGAACTGAATGAAAATAATTGTGATAAAATAAAAAAAATTAATGAATTCAATGGGTAAATGGTATACACCAGAAGAAATTAAAATGAAATATAATATAAAACAAATTAATACAATGATATAAAATCAAATTAAATCAGCTTTACCATATTTTTGGAAGAACACAATTAATAATGGGCCAAAAGGAAATGCTAACAAAATAACAAAATTTATATATAATACTTATGAAACAATAAAAAAAATCATCAATGAACAAATTATACTGGATCCTAACGCAATAAGAAAATGGGAAGCTGTAATTGGAGAAAAACATCCAAAGTACTGGGAAGAAAAATTTGGATTAATAAGAAAAATAACTGATGAAACAAAATTAAGGGGTTTTTAATTTAGAATAAATCACAGAATTATAGCAACAAAAAATGGCTACATAGTTATAAAATAAGCAAATGGCCGATCTGTAAATTCTGTAAATTTGGAAAAGTAGACACATTAGAACATAGCAAGCTGATTAGAATTACAGCATTAGCAGCTTCGTAAACACTTTTAATAAATTATTAAATCATAAAAAAACCCTTTTTTTCTTTGTAGTGTATGCTTGTTTTATCGTGTTTGATTTGTTATTTGTTAATATGTTTAGATTTTGAATATAAATTTTTTAATAAAAAAAGCACTATCAAATGTCAAATTTCAATATTGCTTGGGCCGGATAACTTTTTTAATAACAGTCTGTTTTATCTTTTGTTTTTGGGTTTTTCGACAGGAAATTTACATCATTTCGGCGTTACTACGGCAAAATGAGCCACAGTCATTACAAAATAGACGTGACTGTGACTTATTCTGTAGTTAAAAGACTGCAGTTTGTAATTTAAAATGAGCCACAGTCGCATATAGTTTATACGAATTGTGGCTCATTTTGCCGTAGTAACGACGATTTTTAAATTTAAAACAAGTCGTCTGGGATGAAAGGAGCAATTCGTTTCAGACGTTATAAGAATTTGATTTGTAACAATGCTCCTCATAAGCTGATGAAAATTTAGTTTTTTTTTAAATTAAAATATTATATTAATTATATTAAAGTATAATACTATTTAATTAAAATATAATATTAAAAGGTCAGTTATTAGTGATGGGCGGAACCGCAGAACCCCTAGAACACCGGAACCGGAATTGAGATTTTCAAAAAATCCGGAACAGGAACCGGAACCGGAATTGAGATTTCTCAAAAATCCGGAACAGGAACCGAAATTGTGATTTGTGAAAAATCCGGAACAGGAACCAGAACCGGAATTTCAAATTTTGCCCGAAACACCCGGAACCATAACTGCCTATTAAACTGCGAAACCCCCGGAACACCGGAACCGGAACCGGAATTGAGATTTTAAAAAAATCGGGAACAGGAACCGGAACCAGAATTAAGATTCTTCAAAAATCCTGAACCGGAACCGGAATTCCGAATTTTGCCCCGAACATCCGGAACCCGGGACGGGAACTGCCTATTAAATTGCGAAACCCCCAGAACACTGGAACCGGAACCGGAATTGAGATTCTCCAAAAATCCGGAACAGGAACTGGAGCCGGAATTCCAAATTTTACCCAGAACATCCAGAACCCGAAACCGGAATTGCCCATAACTATTAGTAATGTTATGGTTTGCAAACAAAACGAAAAAAGTTGTTCAGCAAACTTCATTTGCAAATACGTAGCTTTAAAAAAAATTTTATGGATTTTTTATTCGTTCCCCCAAAACGCTTATATTTAGCTTCTAGATTCTTGTGGAATAATCTAGAAATTTATAATTAGTTGCTAGATCCTTGTGGAATAATCTAGAAGAGCCCAGTAATTGCGAAGCCCACGTTTTATTTTAATTAAAAATTCTTATTAATTCTTAATTACTAATCAACATGTGGGCCTTTCGTAAACATGTGGGTCACGCTATGATATGATAATGATTAAAACCATGATTCAGTATCATAAAGAAAGCTCAAATTTATCTAATGATATCATACATGAAACTGTTGGTAAAGCGAGTCCTAACGGATTGATTAGTAAATTTAAAAAAAATTTAATTTTCACCAACACGATATATTGCGAATTTGTAGGAATTTAAATTTAAACAATGAAAAATAAAAAAATTTTAAATAAACATTCGGAATTAGGGTAACTGACTTAATTTCGGCCACCTTTTTTTATTTTTTTGAATAAGTTTTTTCTGGCTTTTTCAATCAAGCCGAAATTTGGCCTAAAAATCAAACAATAGCTATATTTGTTATTCCAGTGCAAAATTTAAATATTTCTGTTACACTTAAAAATCAGTGAAGGTTTAAACTTTTTTTTTAAAGTGGCCGAAGTTAAGGCGCGTGCCATTTATTTCGGCCACCTACAAAAAACTGGCCATAACTATTGCTTAAACGAACAATAAAAATTTCTAAAGGTTGCAAATTTACCCTTAAGTATTGTTTTCCGTACATATAACTTAATTTTTTCCGTTTGCGAGCTTTAATAGTTATTAGCAAGACTTTAAATAATTATGTTAAAACCTTAAAAAACAAGTTTTAATAATTTGTATTTTTTGTTCAATTTTTATTTTTGGCTTAAAAAACGTCAAAACAAAGTCAAACGAGTAAAAAAAATTCTTTATAAATACGGTAGTACAATGATATTTAAAAACAGCAAAAAACGGCAGGTTCTTTCACATAAATTTTCAGGTGGCCGAAATTAACGGAATCTTAAAATGCGCAGTTAGTTAAACGCATTGGAAAATGATTTTGAAGAAAATATCAAAACATCAAAATTAACAACTTTGAGCCTTAAATAGAAGATATTTTAAGGTTATATATTGCTTCCTTCTAAATTTGATGCAGTTTAAACACAAAGCAAAAATTAGGAAAATCACAAAAAATTCACTTTTTGTAAAAAATTGTTGATAATGTAGAATAACAAAAATAAAAAATTTTGCAAAAACACTTTATTCAACATTAATCCAGTTACTTTTGTGCTAGTTCTTTTGTGTTTTAAAAATAAGCCAATTTTCTAACACCCTAAATTGGTGGCCGAAATTAAGGCGTGGCCGAAATTAAGTCAGTTACCCTACTTTGGTTTTTGACATAAACAAACAGCTATTAGTATGTCACGAAGCTCCACTTTTAGGAGCTTTGTAGCAAACTTTGAAGCTCCGGGGCTTCGCCCTATTTTTCTACTAAATTTATGAATAAGTAAAGAGATGCCGAAGATCATATTGTAAAATTTTTTTGCAAATTAAATTTTTTAAAAAAATATTTTAAACATAAAAAATAGTCTTAAAAACGCAAATAGAATAAATTTAAATGTATTTTAAGATTAAATAAGCTTAAAATCAATCATTTAAAGGGCGGAGCTTTGGAGCTCCGGAGTTCTATCCGCTCTAGATAGCTAGAGTTCTGAAGCATGATAGATAATGGAGGGTAGGAACATCACTACAAAGAGCCATATACATATGGGTTTAAATTCCAAAGTTTTGGCATTAATTTAGCTTCAACTTCTTCAAATCCGAGTAATGCGCGTATTTTATCTGCGTTGCTTGGTTGCTATTATGTGGGTTGTTGCTATTATGGCATGCTATATTTGAATATGTAGTATTATGTTTATGCTGAGGTTTAGAAATTTTAGCATAAACAAACAGGCATTTATGTGGGTTTAAACTCTTAGGTTTTGGCTTTAATTTCAGTTTCAAGCTCTTTGAATTTAGAGTTATACGCGTATTTTATCCGCGTTGCTCAGCTGATATTATGCAATTGGTTGCTAGTGTGGCGTGTGTGACATCTAGAAATATGAGGCCAAATAAATCGAGTTTTTGAAAGAAGAAATACGATGAAACATATAGCTATTTTTAGCTTTTTGGCTGAAGGACTTGAACCTGTAATCTTCATCCTCAGAACCTCATTGACTGAAGTTCTGCGTTACACCATCTCTCGACAACTTTACTTTATAACTCGTATTTATAGGGCGTCATATTTTTGAAACATTAACACAACGGGAGTTTTTACAAAATTTTACCCGACGGTGTCATGGCGAACAAAGAGGCGACGGGTTTTTGGTTTATGATTTCAGCCAGAATGATGCCTAAGCTGTACATGTCATCTTCTGGTGTGGCTTCCATGTCCTGATCGTTCAACAGGGCGGGAGAAGTCCACAAAAGCTCTAAAATTGAACATTGGACTGTAACTATAAATAAAACATAAAACGGTTAATAGGTAGTAAGTGGTGATGTCCACATGTGATGCAGCAAAGCTCCAATTTTTGGAGCTCCGGAGCATGGCATTAAAAATTAGAAATATCATTAGCTGTTAGGTCTCTCTTGACACTTCGCTAATTTTTGACATACTGCGATATCTCTTGAGAGTCGAAAGATATAATAACAATATAAGCAAAAAATATGTAACGCAGCTGTTGATAATACAGAAAAATACTATTTTAAATTGCATATTTAAAATTATGCAATTTAAAATAAATCGCATCCACAAATAAAAATCAGCGAGAAAAAAACGCTTGCTTTCAAAAAATTCCTTTTGAAACAAAGGGTTTTTTAAAAAATTTCCTGCCCAAGTTAGATTGCCAAGTTTTTCTCCAGCAATTATTGCAAAAAGTTGCATTGTAAGTCGTAAAATGACATTCATCATGATTCTTTAACCTTTTGAGAATTTAAGAGTCAAAAAAGCCTCTAAGGCGGGATCAGGAAGCGCGCCAATCGACCAAAGTCACATAAAGAACAATTTTATTACAATGCGGTTTAATTTGCATGGCAATTGTTGTGCGCTGCTGATTGGTCGTTTTGTATGGTATTCAGTTCAGTAAAAGTACGTTCAGTAGTTTTTTCGCGGTTTTCCAACAAAAAACAAAAGTGATTTGACAGTTGCAAACGCGCTTTCCACTCTTGAATATCTCTTATGTGACTTTGCTCGATACAGCTCCATAATAAACTGTTGGACACGTCCGCCTTCTATGGGACAGGTACACTAAATGTGTGTAAACTACGTCCCAGTTCAAGAACGTTGAGTAAAACTTTTGATCATGTTTTAATTCTTGCATTTTTTCTGGGGAAATCTTTTATCATTATTTATGTGGTTCTTACGAATGAAAAGTGCGTTTGCAACTGACAAATCGCCTTAATTTTTGTTGATAAACCACGCAAAAACTATTGAACGTACTTTTACTAAACTGAACATCATATGGAACGAGTAATCAACAGCGTGCAACTATTGCCATGCAAATTAAACCGCATCCTATGGAAATTATTGTGGGCGCGCTTCCTGATCCCAGCTCAGAGGCTTTTTTGACTCAAAAAAATCCTAAAGGTTTAAGGAATCCTGATGAATGTCATTTTACGACTTAAAATGCAACTTTTTGCAATAATTGCTGGAAAAAAAACTTGGAATTCTTGGCAATCTTGGCAACTTGGGCAGGAAATTTTTTTTAAAAATCGCTGTTTCAAAAGAATTTTTTGAAAGCAAGCTTTTTTTTCCTTCTGATTTGTATTTGTGAATGCGATTTGTATTTATGAAGTAAAACGGCCAAGAGCGAGGTTACTTTGTCATATATTGGTTGCTTGTTGATGACAATGTTTATCATTTTGAATGTCTGAGAGAAAATTTTTTTTTTATTTCTTGTATAAAAACTGAGGATCTTTTGTGCAGCAATAAATTGAACAGAAACTGGTGGAGGGTAGCATTTCCGCTATTTTTTTTTATTTAATTCAATTATAACAACTCCCACTTATTGACTGTAATTGTATAAATGGCTAGGTATTTATATATTGAACAAATTACACTACAGACAGACATAGTTTGTTTTTAAATGCTGCATTTATTTACTTGCACCGTTTTAAATAGTGGTCGGTATATTTAGTTTTACGTTTGGTGATTTTTTACGTTGAATTACCATAAAAAGTGAAAGAGCAAGATACGTGATGCAATTTTCAAGTTGACTAAACTCTAGGTGACATGCAAAGTGTTTATTCAATGTTAAAAATGCTTTTTGATGTGATGCAAATTTGTGGACTTCTTTTTCAGTGTTTAAGAAACACCAAAATAGTCCATTTTAGTCTATGTAAACAAAAATTATTAGTGCTAAACCAATTTTTTATTTTATTAAAACTTTAAATACATTTCAAACATTGTTATTTTTGGTTTATAATAAACGTAGTTTCAAGTTAAGCCGTCATTTATAAAAAATTTAATACTTATTATAAAAACATAATACTTGTGCTAAAAATAAACGTGTGGATTAATATTACATTTTGTATTCAGCAAAAATACGTGCAAAAATACACTTAATGATACTAATGCTGACAAATTGCAGTTTACATTTACATTTTTTAGGTATTGTAATAGATATTTTACTCTATAATAGTAAAAAACGTATCTTCTTCAGAATTAAAAACCTTTTTAGGTGCGGTATACTAAGTCATGGCGTTTTTTTTGTTCGCATGGCTTTTTTAATCAATCGATGCGTCAGGTTTCACGGAGTAAAAAATCGTATTACAAAAAAATTAATTTTAAGAGGTTTTGAGTTGCTAGCAAGAATATCGCTTGGTTATTCCGTATAATTTTTTTGTTTTTGACCAAACGCCAGCCCCGTGACCTGTTTGGTGTGTTTCGTTTCGCTTACGTTGGACTCTGCAAATGCATTCTTTCTCGTAAAAATTATGAGGTATTTATAATATTTTATATGAAAATTTTGCTGAAAATATGCAGAGTTTTCAATGAAATTATGAAAATGAATGAAAATATGCAGATTTTTTTAATTATACCAATTTCTGTGTCTTTTTAATTATTATATTGCATTTATAATGTTTTATTTTAAACAAACGTAAGAAGAAAAAAAAAGTATTTTAAGCTCAGTTCAATCTTGGCACGTGTGCCGTGGTTTGTTTTTTAATCGCTCATCGCACGTACATATTTGCTGTTGTTTGGCTGGCTGAGCGGAAAAAAATCGATGGAATAATCAAGCAATATTCTTATTAATATCTCGACAACCGCTGAAAATTATTATTTTTGTAATACAATTTTTTACTCAGTGAAACCTGACGCATCGATTCATACCAAAAACCAAGCAAAAAACACAATGATTTATTATACCGCACATTTCACATTATAACACATCGGACTGGCAACTGATAGGTGACGCACTGCGCACACCCTTCAAACCGCAGCAACAATGACGGTGTAATGATGTAAATGCGCTCGTTCACTATCCACTATCCACTGCCACTTCGGTGTGAACCGGCCTTTATTGTTTTTTAGGCAATATAAGATATTCAATATACTTTAGGTTTTACTTACGATTTCAGTTTGTGTCTAGTTAATTTGTTTTAATACTTAGAAATTTTAAATTTTACTGTCACTTAAAAAATAATAATAACCGTGATCAAACTTAAACCTTTAAGCATGTTTTAAAAAAAGAAGTTTTATTTTGCGAAATAAAACTAGTGTAAGGAAGGAAGATTTTTCATACGTTGCAGTTTTAAAAAAAATTATATTTTTTTGAGAATTATAGTAAAATCAGTCAAACTCTTGATCGCTGCTTGTGAAAAGTGAATTTCAAAGCGTACAGTCTGTTTCTGTAAAAAAATTGACGTTTTAAAGAATTAATAAAAGTTAAAAATTTATACAATATAAAAAATTATTTAATTTAAAGATGTACCTAATTTCAACTGTATAAAAATTTTGAGTTAAGTTAATTTTAGACCACCAAGACATTTCTAGATTAGACTAGACTAGACTACACTAATAGACATACTTCAAGCTTTTTTTTAAAATAAACAAAAAACAAGGAAAATAGCTGACCTGTATGTGCTAAAGTACCTGTAGGACTATGCCCTTCGGGTTCAAATCGTCTTAGACCATAGTCGGAAAGTTTTACCACCCATCTCTGATCCACTAAACAGCTTGTAGATTTTAAATTTCCATGACAGCGTAAATTTGATTTGTGCAGAAATTCGATACCCTAAATTTTGAGGTGCAAACTTACTATACAAAATTCAACATAATATACAATCATACAAAGAAATAGAACTCTAACAAATCGGTATTGTCAATAAAAACCCCAAAATTTGGACTTCCACCGGTGTTTTCCCGTGGTTTTAATTCTTAATCGAACAGTGTAATACGTAACCGCACATTATTTCCTTCATAGATAGTTATTTTTTTACTGCAGTAGATATTTTTAAAAATAAAACCACAAATTAATTTGATTTGAGCAATGAAGTATAATCGACAAATGTACATCCCTTATTTTTGATGATTTTTAATTAATTTATTTTAAAATATTTTTTATAATATTTTTTGTAATTTTTTCAACATAGTGTTTTACAAGAAAGACATAGCAATGTAATCATTGCTATTTAGAAATTTAAATTTCGATTGTTAGATAGATCACCTAGTATCATAAGTGTTATGTCTATTTTAACATATGAAGACGCAAATATAGTCTCTTAACAGGTAACAACTGCATTTTGATGTATTTTAACTTTCTCAACACTTTACTGCGCTCCAACAAAAATGATGTGGACTAAAAAAATTGCAGGTGAGCATATCTTGCTAACGGTGCAGTCGATTTATACACAAAACTTTGTTAGTGTTTGCCATTTAAAATTATCTATACATTAACACATTTATCGCCAGATTCAACCTGTTGTTAGTGACATATGTCCATCAAATTTGTTTAGTTCACATTTCTGTACAAATACAAACCTTAGTTCCTCAAAATTGTAACAACTGCATTAAGTGCTATAATGCACACTGTAAATCGTCGTTACTACGGCAAAATGAGCCACAGTTCCTATAAAATATGTAAGCCTGTGACTGATTTTAAATTTAAAACAGGACCCCACTAACTACAGAATGAGTCACAGTCACTTGTATTTTATAGTAACTGTGGGTCATCTTGCCGTACCTTTGTAATATCCCGAATGAGAGCGCTTTTAAATGTCCAGTCCAGTATGGTCTTTTTACGCGCCATGACGCGAATCAAATCCTCTTTGGGACAGTATTCCCACACCGATTGGATAAAATTTCCATCCAGCATCATACCGTGGAACCTGTTGATATTATCGTTGCGAAAACCGCGCATCTAAAAAATTGCAAAAAAACTGAAGTGAGTATCATATTGTAAAATTAGAAAATTATGATAAAATGTTTATGCTTCTTTATTGAAAAATTTAATTAATAAACGTTGGATGTTTTGCATGTCAAATTGGTTTTAGTGTTCTTTCCAAAAATGTGTCAGCATTTTTAACAATATTTTAAACGCTGCAATGAAAATGATAGATTCTAATTCTAGTAATGAAAATGATAGATTCTACCTTCGGTTATTTGTCAATTTGTCTCTATTTCACTAGATTTTCAGGTGACTGCCATGTGGCAGGACATTTTCAAACTGTGATTTTTTTGCGCTTAAAGGTGCGGTACCAAGTCAAACTTTTGGTGTTCGATTTTAATATTTTTTGTAAAAACCTTACCCTTGCCCTCAATGGCCCACAAAATTTTTTTTAACAAAATATTTCCAGTGGTTCAGGAGTTATGATCCCCCAAAAATGGCCAAAATTTTTTTCGACAATTCTGTACGTGAAATATTGCTCAATGAGTAAAACGATTTAAGTTAAAATATATACACTCAAAGAAAGCGGGTATTTTCTACTTTAGTATGATACCCTGATCGTTAAAAACGGTGCAGTATTTGTTGAGATATTGCGTTTCTCGTACAAAAAACCCTCCATGTTTTCGGAAAAAACACGAAGTGAAGGAAAAAAAGGTTGGCAAACTTCATAAAATCACTGCCGTCGCTTGGTGTTTTTAACTAAAAAAATCGCGGGTTTTTTGTACAGGAAACGCAATATTTTGACAAATACAGCACCAATCTTTACGATTAAAATATCAAATTAAAGTAGAAAGTATGCGCTTTCTTGGAGTGCATAATTTGTAACGTAAATCGTTATACCCATTGAGCAATCTTTTACGCACGGAATTTTTGAAAAACACCATTTGCGGGGGGTCATAAGTCTTGAACCACTGAAGATATTTTGTTGAAAAAAATTTTTGGGCTATTGGGGGCAGGAGTAAGATTTTCAAAAAAATTTTATAAAAATCGAAGAGAAAAATTTGTCTCGGCACTGCACCCTTAACCATGATTGATCAAATTTTACTGTGCGGATAGACATTCTACATATCAATCTGAGAGCAAGAGACTCCTAAATTATTACAATAATGCTACAATTACTTTTAAGATTATACTTACACTTGTTTTTAATCTATTGTTATTTTTCGACTTAAACTCTATAACTTTATAAGTTTATAACTTTACACACAAGCTTCAAAAGATTTTACAGACATTTTTAAATCTACATAAATTAACTTTTTGTTGATGCTTGGATATTTGTTTTCGTTTTCCACAAACAATGCGTGTAAGACTAATCTTTGTAAAATATCCATGCGTTTATGTTTATTTTAATTAGGGTAAATGACTTAAATTCGGCCAGCTTAACTTCGGCTACTGACTATTTTGCTCTCCACTTGCAAAATTTGTGAATCAACTAAATACATCAAAATTAGTATATGATGATTTATCTATAGTTCATTACATAACTTTGCGCTTTTGAAAAATACCAGACGGTGGCCGAAATAAAGGATGGCCGAATTTGTGTCAGTTTCCCTTTATCTATATCTAAGGTTCTTATCCGATACCGTGTTCATCTGTACAATTTCCTCTCTGCTGAAGTCTGCGTGTTCCGGATGCGGTGTGGCGTAAACTTTCGCCCCCTTGAACAAATACAAATAGTCCACGGCCCCGAAGTCCCCGAACGACGAGGACATGGACGTCAAAGCTGTGGATTTGGAAACGGGAGTGATGGCGCCGCCGCCCGGCAGGATTTCCTCCTCATCTCCTTCCGACTGACTGCCGTTGGAATTGTGTGATACCGACCTTGTGCCCTAAAAATATAATTTCTTTGTACCCCAAAAATATAATTTCCTCGTGCTCTAAATTTTCTTGTGCCTTAAAAATACAGTGTCTTAAAAATACAATTTCCTCGTGCCTTAAAAATCCAGTGCCCTTAAAATATAATTTCCTTGTGCCCTATAAAATATAATTTCCTCGCGCTCTAAAAATGTAATTTCATCGGGCCCTAAAAATACAATTTTGTCCGGCCTTAAAAATACAGTTTCCTTCTGCTCTAAAATTACAGTGCTTTAAAAATATAATTCCCTTGTGCCCTAAAAATATAATATCCTTGTGTTCTTAAAATACAGTTTCATAGTGCCCTAAAATAGTTTCAATGTGCCCTAACATATAATTTCCTCGGTGCCCTAAAATTATCATTTCATCGTGCCCTAAAAATATAATTTTCTCGTGCCTTAAAAATAAAATTTTCTCCTGCCCTAAAAATACGGTGTCATTGTGCCCTAAAATATAATTTCGTCGTGCCCTAAAAATATAATCTATTCATGCCCTAAAATATATTTTCCTCGTGTCCTAAAACATAATTTCCTCTTGCTCTGAAAATATATTTTTATATTGCTCTAAAATATATTTTCGTCTTAAAAATATAATTTCCTCGTGCCCTAAAATATTTCCTTTTGACCTATAAATATAATTTCCTCTTTCCCTAAAAATATATTTTCCTCTTGCCCTAAAATATATTTTCCTCTTAAAAATATAATTTGCTCATGCCCTAAAAATATTATATTACGTGCCTTAAAATACAGTTTTTTAAATTTAAAATTTTAGGGGTTGTGAAACACACCTTTGATTGCAATCAAGCAATATATCACGTATACTTGTGTAAAAGTTTTTAGCGGGCCAGGCCAGGTTGAGGACAGGAACTTTTAATACTATACCGGGGCTGCGGGTTGGATTTTTTTAGAATGACAAAATATAAAAAATAAAGAATTCAGGACGAGGCAAAAATTTAGGGGTGATTTAAGGCATTTTCTATTTTTGTTTCAGTATTAAAAAAAAGCTAAAGCAAGTATTAAAACCTGAATAAACGCTTCCTAAAATCAAACTTTTGTCTGTCGTTTGATGATATAACGGCGAAGTTTTGATACTTAATAAAACAGGTCTTTGTCAGGCAATTAAAATAAAATAAAATATAATTAAAAATTAAAATAAATAATAATAAAAAGGTTATACTATAAATCTCTAATAAATACAAACAAAACTTCGCAATTCCAATGCATTTTTGGCAACTCTAAAGGATTTTGAAATTATTTTGGCTTTTGTGGTTTAAACGCTTTGGCTATCGATTGATTGATTGTAGGGGGAAGCCTGTAGCTTTAATGCTCAGTCCATATTTTGGCCCTTGCATCCCCACAGTCAATAGGTGACCTATTGTTCTTCAAATCTTTTTGATTTCTTTATTAGCAGCCAGATTTGTATAGCTGGTCCATTCTGGGTATCAGTCGCATGTAGAATGTCACTGCCAAATACTGGATTATTATTGGATTAATACTGGATTATTATTACAAATACTGCCTTATGTTGCACAATGCTGGATATTTTTCTAGAAAATGAGCTGCTTCGGCTAAAGTAACCCCCAAATTTTTTTGAATAAGGAAAATTTTGAAAGAAAATAGGAATTTTAGTTAAATTTTCAAAAATGCTAAAATACTTTTGTTTACCCTTTCGCAAAAATGAATTTTAAAAAAATTAATCATGCTAAAAATTCTAAGAAATTTTTACTAAACCTTTTTAACATCATATCAACTGGTGTTTTTTCGTTGTTTGTTATTATTGGAAAAATTTGCCTTTTTAAAAAACTATAATTTTTTAACCTTATCGCCTGCAGAAATGGAATTACTGAATTAACAAATTTTTTTGTCAAAAAACACATAGAAAATACATGTATTACTTTAACACAACAAGCACAAGTCATCAAAATAAATTATAAAAACAGAAAATAAAACTAACCGCAGCGTTGTATTCTCCTTGATTTCGCTTTTCCAACCGTACACAGGTGTGAGGTTCGATTATCCACTGGCTCATTTCTTCCTCCTCTTTAAGATATCTCCTAAATAACCCCAAAATTTAATTCGAAGAAGAGGCTGAAAGCTAATGTTGCATATATTAACGCCAATTCAATGGAATGTATGAAATATGATGTGTAGCGATTGTAGGTTCAAGTGTCCTCTCAAATAATAAATTTTAGCGTTTACAATGGTGCACCTACAAATTTATGAAAATTATATATTTAACAAATTCATATTTTTAAATTTAAGAATATAACACTATCGCTAACTTAAAAATGTCGTATCTAATATCTTTATTATATCTAAAATACGCGATATTTTAATTATAAATCAATTTCCTGTTGGTAATATCAAGAATATATAACACAAGCGAATTTCCGACTGTACGCTAACAGTTTGACCAAAATTTTACGAGAAAAGTCGAACTTTCGAATTAGTGTGCGACTTTTCTCGCAAATATCCGCCATTTTCTGCTAGTTTTCCCGCGCTGCGATTTTTAACACAGTGTTAATTTTCTCGCAGTGGGGACTGCGACTGCTTTCGCACTCTATACTGTTTTATTCGCACGGCGATTATTTTCGCACAGCGAGTCTGCCTGCACAACAAAAAAAAACGGAGCAAAAGTTTTGTGTTTATATGAGTAAAAGTTGTTTTTCTCTTAAAATGTTAAAACTTTTTGGTTTTAATGAAATAAACTAACTTTCCAACATTATAGAATTAAATAAAGAAAGTTTCGAAGTGTTTTACTCCATTGAAAATGACTACCAGCGTCTGTAGTTTTTTTTATTGCTCGAAGTGCGAATAAAGCAGCATAGAGTACAAAAGAAGTCGCAGTCCCACCTGCGAAAAAAATTAACACTGTGTTAAAAATCGCAGCGCGGGAAAATTAGCAGAAAAAGACGGATTTTTGCAGGAAAAGTCGCACACGAATTTAAAAGTGCGACTTTTCTCGCAAAATTTTGGACAAAAATTTAGTGTACAGTTAGACATTCTTTTGTGTTATATATACCTGGTAATATAAACAAAATAAAAATCACACATGGTAAAAAACGTACTGGAAATACAAAATAAGGCAAATTTGGAAACAATAAAATCTTGCAACGAAGTCAATATTAACTATGCAATGTTTAAAACATTGTTCCAAATATGCTATACAGGGTACGAATTTCTAAGATAGAAGACACAAAATTAATTCAAAATGTTATACTACTATAATAGAAGCAATGTTTTTGAAAATAAACGAACGCGTGCAATAAGCTATTATATATTTATATTTATTCCAGCTAGGTGAAACTACACTTAAATTAAAAATAATTAGACAACTAAAGCAAATAAAGCTATAATTATTATTAAAATTTTAAAAGCAAAAGTTTACAAGCAAAAAAATTATTAACAAAATGAAAAATAAGAAAACCTTATGGTTTCATAATTCTGGCTAAATTTGTATGTGTATATGAGAGGTCCGATTACAATTGTACGGTTATGACGTTTAAAAAATCGAATTGGAACGCAGAATTTTTTTAATTTCAGTATTTTCACAAAATGTAAAAGTTTTAGTCAACATATTAGCCCTTAAAATGTATTTTTGCTACAAATTAATCGATTTCAAAAATAAGTTTTAAAATATGGTAATAAATTTTTAATATTAAACCATTTTTCTTTAAAATTCTAAATTGCTTTATCGTTAATAGTCGATTTAATACTGTAATTTGAAATCATTAAGATCAACTAAAGGTAAACCAAACGTAACTGCAACATTGTACTCACGTGACTAATTTAGACACGCCCACATGACTTTCATGCTCAGAAATTTTTTTTAACACAAGATCAGCAATTTTTGGAAAATTCAATGCGCTTATGCAAATTATAATATATAAATCAAATGTTAAGGTTTTTCTTGATAGTTTTCACGGCAGAGCGTTCAGTAGTAAACCAATTGCAGTACATAGTAAAAATTACGGTTTTTTACTTGCATAAAAATTATTTGTGAATTATTTGTATTATATTTTGAATATCCAAACGACAAAAAATTCGACGAACTAACAAAAAGCAGGAAAGAAATCATGTTTTTGTTTTTAATTTATATGAATAGAATTTCAAATTATAAAAAATCAAAAAAATTTGAATTGAAATTTTGGTTTCATGAGGGTCCGACCTCCTCACCTTCGTCAAATTGACTATACTTTAACTGATTGCGCTACACATAAGTGATTTATGATTACTTAATGGGGGGCATTTTTTTACTTTACTGATTTAAGTGGTTACTTAATGGGGGGGGCATTTTTTTAATCCAATGAACAACTGTTGCAGCCACAATGGGTTTACTTTTAGGTTGCCTATAGAGTTAAATTTATCCTCTCATTTCAATATGTGACGTGGATTGTCGTTTCCTGCAGAGATGATTTATAATTATTGGCGAGTATAAGAGCCGTTGTAATCTACATAAATAACAAATACCCCTATGGCGTAGTGGTAGCACGCTGGATTAAAAAGACCAGAACTAAAATTTCTAGAAAGGAGACCCGGGTTTGAGTCCCGTTTCTAAATAATCAAAATTTTCAGGGGGCCATATTTAAAAGTTTATTTAAATACTGTGATGTTTATACTCATATTAAAGCTTTCGACACACTGATTTCAAAAATATCAAATTTAACCCAATTCACTCAACGACTACCGTTTTTACAACCGCAATGCATCTTCTAAAATTTTTAGGGGATCATTTTTTAAAAAGTTTATTCGAATACTGTTATGTTTAACGCTTTAATAATTGTAAACATTAGTCTGAATGGGAATTCTAAAACCCATGTTTTAATTAGTAAAAAATGGTTTAGAAGCTCGAGATTTAAGTGTTTTGGTTAGTTTTTTAAAATGATCTGATCATTGGAAAAACATATGAAAATATGTTAATTAAAGGTAAAACCAACGTGGCTGTAATAGTTGTTCGTTGGATTAAAAAATTCCCCCCATTAAGGTCTCTTCGGACAGTTTTCTTAAGTATGGGAAATCGCCATTTTTGGCATACCAAATCTCGTGAAATACAGTAATATTTCACTAAAAAATTTATATGAGTGTTAAAAAGGCAGAAATATCACGATTATAAAGTGAACATTCATTATATTATTGTAAGTAATTGAAATAATTGATATTAAAAATCAAATTGCAATGAAATTTTTTTAAAACCCTTAAAAATATTTACTACTCACTATTTATTAAAAAAATACTTCCAATAGAAAGACACAGTTACCCTTTTTCACGTACGTAAAAATTAAACTGAATATTGTTGTATTTATGGTTTAATAAAGAATTTTCCGTGAAAAATGGGGGTTAATTTTTTCAAAATTTCGTTAAAACTTCGATTTAATTTAATTTGGCAAAATTTAAAGCTCCAGATAGTATATTTCTATAGGCACCTTGCACTGGAACTCGGTTTATACATGAAGTATGCAGTATACATAAGCGTCACCATAATGAATAATTACCGTATTTCCTACTTATCTTTCGTTGTATGCAGATTAACCGATCGAAATTTCGCGCGCTTTCGATCGGTTGATCTGCATACAACGAAAGATAAGTAGGAGATACGGTAATTATCCATTATGGTGACGCTTATGTATATTCCATACTTCATGTATAAACAGAGTTCTAGTGCAAGGTGCCTATTGAAATTTATAATTTTTGGAAGGCCATAACATCTTTTGTATTTTTTAACGCATAAATAGTTTTGTCGTGCGTCGTGCGTTTTATCAATTTTTTTCAGAAGGGTGGTTTATAAATCGCTTTTAGAGCACATCATCCCATGGTAGAAGTGGCATAGTCGGTTAGCGCGTCATCAAGTTTTTTGAAAGGTCCCGAGATCGATTCCCACATAAAACATATTTGGCCACAATTTTTTTTTGATTTTAATAATGTTTTTTTTTTATTTTTTTACAATTTTAAAAATTTATTTCACATAAATTCAAAAAATATCATTATTGTAATCAGGATTTGTTGCCTGCTTTCCGCCAATTAGTCAAATTTTCGTCATTTGAATATCTTAAAATATTATAATACTCTATAAGTATAATAATTCAAAAGTATTTTGTGTGTAAATAAAAATGGGTAATTTTTGCTCTTTATTGCAATTGGTTTACTACTGAACGCTCTGCAATAAAAACTGTCCGGAGAGACCTTAAGGTAGAACCCCGCAGTTAGACTTTGACGGCATATCTTTTCTAATTAATTTTTACTAACGTAATTTGACCTGCTCATTCAATTTTTGACATTCATTTTTCTTAAAAAAATTGTTATGGTCCACAATCATTAAATGACATCAATAAAATACATGTCAAAAATACATTATATTATAATAAAATTCATTACCAAAAATATTCTTTTTTTCATTTTTGATTTAACGTATCTTGAATAAAGAACACTTTTTTTTAATTAAAAAGTTAAAAATTAAAAAAAAATTTTTTCGACGTTAAAAACATTGCATGCGGGAGACTCAAACCTATTCTCTGTTTTTTTTTAGCGATACTGGAAAAAAGTTGACAAAAAATTTTTGTTTGTGGTCTTATAACTTTTGAACGCGCCGCGATCAATATGCAAATATCTCGCGTTAAGGTCCTTGTATTTTTAGCTACCTCCTGAAAAAAAATTATTTTTCAAAAATTTTGGGGGGTTAGCCCCAAAATTGCCGAAATTTACGGTCGATTTTTTTCGACCAAATTTATAACTTTTTACCATATGGGGCTTTACGTCTGAAAATTTTTTTGCAGATTGCCCATATTTTCTGAGCTCAAAAATATATAATTTGTTAGGGGTAACCTACCTGGGTCGGGTACCCCGAGAGGCTAAAGGGGATCAATTTCACGATTTTTGCTAAAAATCTTTGTATGGGGGACACATTATGCATATTTTGGCATCATGCTCAAAAACTGTTAGAGCCACAGGCCTGAGACCGGGGGGATTTATGCGGAAATTTAAGTCCGACATTTTGGTGAGTCTCAAAAAAATCTTGATGCCCTAAGGCACTGCAATGGCTGACTCCTAAAAATAAAACTTTTGACACAGCCCCTCTACATAGGTGAGTAATATGTCATTTTAAAGCTCTCGGTGTGCTGATTTCAAAAATATAAAAAAATTTGCTCTAAAAATTGGGTAACTAAAATACATACCCCTTTGTACCCTCAAAATTAGTAAGGGATGATTTTTTTGTTTTTATTATTTAATAGCCGTGTTTACATTCGTTTGAAAGCTTTGCTTTGAAAGTTTTGAAAGCGTGCTGATTTCAAAAATATTAATTTTAGACTAAAGTTTTTTATGGTTACCCGGTTACACACCCCCAAATACCCCCAATTTTGAAAAATGGTAATTTTGTCATTTTTTCATTTTTAGTGACATGTTTATACTCATATGAAAGCTCTCGACGCACTGATTTTAAAAATATATAGTTTTTTTTAATTTTCTTCAGTGGTTACCCATTTTTGCACCCATCAATGTACCCCCTAAAATTTTTAAGAGGTGATTTTATTATAATACCCTCATGTTTGTACTCATATCAAAGCTCTCGACACGCTGATGTCAAAAAATTATTTTCAATTCGATTTACCCAATGGTTACCATTTTTACAACCAAAATGTACCCCAAAATTTTTTAAGAGGTCATTTTTATATATTTATTGTAATACCGTCTTGTTTGTACTCATATAAAAGTTTTAGACACGCTGTAACCAAAAAAATATATTTCAACTCGATTTACCCAATGGTTACGATTTTTACAACCCATAATATACCCCCAAAAATTTTTAGGGGGTTTTTTTTACAAGTTTATTATAATACCCTCATGTTTATACTCATATCAAAGCTTTAAACACGCTGATTTAAAAAAATAAATTTCAACTCGATTCACTTAATGGTTACCATTTTTACAACCCATAATTTACCCACAAAAATTTTAGGGGGTCTTTTTTATATATTTATTGGGTATTATAATAAAATCACCTCTTAAGAATTTTAGGGGGTACATTGATGGGTGCAAAAATGGGTAACCGCTGAAGAAAATTAAAAAAAAACTATATATTTTTAAAATCAGTGCGTCGAGAGCTTTTATATGAGTATACACATGTAAATTAAAATGAAAAAAAATGACAAAATTACCATTTTTCAAAATTGGGGGTATTTGGGAGTATGTAACCGAGTAACTATAAAAAATTTTAGTCTAAAATTAATATTTTTGAAATCAACACGCATAGAGCTTTTAAACGAATATTAACACGGCTTATAAATAATAAAAACAAAAAAATCATCCCTTACTAATTTTGCAGACGTAAAGACCCATATGGTAAAAAGTTAAAAATTTGGCCGAAAAAAATCGACCGTAAATTTCGGCAATTTTGGGGCTAACCCTCCAAAATTTTTGAAAAAAATTTTTTCAGGAGGTAGCCAAAAGTACAAGGACCTTAACACGAGATATTTGCATATTGATCGAGCGCTTTCAAAAGTTAGAAGACCGCAAACAAAAAAATTTTTGTCAACTTTTTTTCCAGTATCGCTAAAAAAAACAGAATCCGAGGATCTGAGTCCGACACTCCAACCACTCTACTGGTCCATCTGAAATCTCTCTTGTAAAAGATATTTTTAGACAAACGTTTTGAAATTTAGTTTTTCAGCGTCAAATCAAAAAAATTTAAATGAAAATTAAAAAAATTGATTCGCTCAGATTTTTATGAAAGTTTGGAAATAGTAAGACACCAGTCTAATCAATACTTTGAATTGTATTTAATTAAAAAACTAATTCAGGATTTTTTTAATTTTTTGATTCTTCTTTTAAAAACATCGATTTTTTTAATTTTCTTAAAATTTTGAACTACGTTTTACTCCAAACCACATCTAAAAGATTCCCCCCTTTGTTTGTTAACTTTCTATAAAATTGCAGAAAAAACTGAGCGAATCAAATTTTTTAAATGGCAAAAACTGTTTTTTGAGATTTAAATTCATCAAACTATATATAGAAATAGAACATTCGGTAAACAATGAAACTATCACCGTTGGATACATCATAATCTGAGAGCTAAAAAATAAATTATTTAATAATTTTTTTAAGAGTGACAGGGTACTGAAATGTTTTACACCATTTCAGTAAATTTTAAAAGTATTGTAAAAGTATTATTGTAAAAGTAAATTTTTTTAAAAAATTAAAAAAAAAGATTAAATACGTTTTTTTGTAAACAATGAAATTTCACTCGCCCATGTAAGCAATCTCCGGGCTCTCTGTCCCCTTTTTTTATTTATTTTATTACATGGTATTTTGGTTTTCATTTGTTTAGTTTTAAGCATTACATTACTAAATGTATCGTACAATTTTTGTGTTTTTGTGTTCATACTAAATGTCAGAATTTTCTTTATACTAATGCTTTAATTTAAAATAGTATATTGTGTAGAAATATTAATAAAGGCTCGCAATTTAATTCAAGTTTTTTGAAAACAATATTTACGTCAGTCAACTTTTTATATTAAAAAAATAAGCTTTTATATCAGATTTAAGGTGAATTTAGTAAATATAACATTAATAAATAGAACTTGTGATAAACAATGAAATTTCTCAGAAAATTACTACTCAAGAAGTACTGAAAAAATACATTTATAGCATTATGCTCTGTTTTTTGGGAATTAAGGTGAATTTTATGTAAAATTTTATTAAATTTATATTACGTTTTCTGTTTCAGAAGATATTATGCGTGTTTTTATAACAATGAGTAGCAGCGAATGGAAAATTTTGAGCGTGTCTAATTCATTAGGTCGTTCTATAAAAAAACACCATAAAAGGTATTGCGCCCCTCTAACATTAAAGCATTAACAACCCTTAGTAATAAAACAGTCGTTAAAACTTTTATTCCATACATATTGTAACGTTTCGATACTTCACAGTACCATCATCAGACATGATCTAAAATACAGATAAAACAATTAAAGCATCGAATACTTGGTAAAAGTAAAGCATACGGATAAAACTAGAAAAGTAAAGCATACTGATAAAACTAGAAATAAATTGATCAAAAAAGATTATAGACTACGTATTAAAAAAGTGGAATAATTACAGAAAAAATAAAAACGTAAAAATTTTTATGATGAATAAAACGCAAGCTTACAAACAAACGGAGAAATTGGGAATAACACGTATTATATCAAAAGTGAAAATACTAGAAGTGAAAATGAATAAATTGATTTAAAAAACAAAAACAAAAAGAATTTTAAAACACTTTTAATTTATAATTGAATTTTATTAAGTTAAAAAAACCGCAAGAAAAAAATTAATATAAAACATTAGCTATAAAAGGGTTACAGTATTAAAAACATTCGTTTTAAATAAAACATAAAAACGCTCACAATACTAAAAACAAACGTCTGAAACAATTCCAAGGGAAGGGACATAACACAATTATTAAGAACAGATTTTTCTTACGATACATGAATACTCTTTTTACAAAGGAGTTAAAAATCGGATTTGACCCTATACAAAACCGAAAAATCTGAAAAGGAGGCATTATAACCGCATTCTAAAATGTGGTCTAACACAGCAGAATTCACCTTGTGCGCAGTCGGTTTTCCAGTTAAAGGAGAACACTCATGTGCTCTGAACATTGGCGTGAAGGCAGACAGTTTTGCCCACATAGCCATAGTATTGCACCTACTACACGTGAAAGAATAAATGACACTCGAGATCGAAGCCTTCAAAACTTTATCCTTAAACCGAAAGAACTGACCAACATGGCAAAGCGTTATAAAAACTATTCTACATTTAATCTAAGGTAAAGACTCAAACCAAATTCTAATCGTATTTTTAGTTTGCAGAGATAAAAAAAATAAGTAAAGTAAACACAACACCATTGGGAACGATGATACCAAGGCTGTTTTAGGCATATCCTGTTAAGAAAAAAATTTATCAAAAAAGTGTTTTATGCAAATAGCAAGAATTTTATCATGGTATCCATTCCGTTTTAAAATGTCCTGTAGCTTCATGATTTTTCTGTAAACATTATTGAATGTATTGCAAATAGAATAGAAACGAAAAGGCAGCGTTGAAAAAAGACCAATTTTATAATTAGTTGATATAAAGCTGTGCTTTTTTCGAAAAATTGAAAAGATGAAGTGCTCATTTACGGACTGGATTTGAATATCTAAAAAAAAAGAAAAGAGTTGTCGTTTGGACATTTCATTTTTGTCTTTTGATGTCTTATGTCTTTTGATTTAAAAACCAGTTATACCTCAATTTTGAATTGTTACCCGCTAACTAGGAGTTATGCCTTATTAGATTGTATTTAAAAGAAATGTGCATATATTAATAAAGTGTTAATTTATTCGATTAAAAAAATCTTTAAAAAAATTAAAATATTATCAAGTTGCAAAATTAAAACATAATCAAGAGTTTTAAACAACATGCTAACATAGCATATAATTTATACGCGCTTTGTAGAAAGGATCCGGTCTGTCTTTAGTGTGTATATACTTTCCCTTATTATTTCAATGTCATCTAATAAATAAACAACATTTTTGAAAAATAAAGTGAAAGAACAATCATTCCTGCGTTTTGACTACTGTATTAAAATAATCATGACAGCGTGGGAGTAACAGGGGGCGTTAAATTTTGCTTCCACGCTTTATTGATGATAAGTATAAGTAATTATAATTTTTAAATTCATTGATCATTAACATGGTTATCGTCTTTTATTTCTTCATTCTTTTATTAATATTACCTTCACTCTCAAATTTTGAAAGCTTACGCGTGGATGCCACGGTCAAAAAATTCATGCAATGCATATTAAATGTACGATAAGGACCAATAATATTAAAATGCTGATTCTTTTTTCTTTTATTTTAAATTATGATTAATAATAATATTGAACGGTCAATTTGCGGATGGTATGGTAGCCATCTATACATATAAACCCAATTATGCATATACAATTAAATCGGGAAGCAACAAACGAACCTTAGTTTATAAAAATTATTTTTTTTAAATTAAAGTTTATATTCATCATCAAATTTGTTTTTTTATTGTCCTTATTTTCCTGCTGAAATTATAAACTACTTAAAATTGCCCAAGAAAAAGTTAAGCAAAAAAACTTAAGTAAATTTGTCCAAAAAGTTTCAAAAAATTCAAAAAATAGAAAAAAGAGCGACTTTTCCTCAGGTGTATTTTAATACACACACACTATGTGAAATATATGTGATGGGCAGTTCCGGTTCCGGGTTCCGGATGTTCCGGGTAAAATTTGGAATTCCGATTCCGGTTCTTGTTCTGGATTTTCGGAAAAAATCTCAATTCCGGTTGTGGTTCCTGTTCCGGTGTTTCGGGGGTTTCGCAGTTTAATAAGCAGTTTCGGTTCTGGGTTCCGGATATTCCGGGCTAAATTTAAAATTCCAGTTCCGGTTCCTGTTCTGGATTTTTGGAAAACCTCAATTCCGGTTCCGGTTTCGATTCCGGTGTTCCGGGGTTTCGCAGTTCCGCCCATCGCTATCAAATAAGCATAGAAGTATGTTTAACAATAAAATTCACTGAAGGCTTAAACGGTTTTTCTCTAAAAAATTGTAGGTCAAATGGCTATAAATACACTAGCTAAGTGATAATCAAAGTTATTATTAATCAATTATTATAAATAATAAAAAAATTGTATTAATTGGGTACATATTCTACGATTGGCAACGATTGCTGTGAGAATAATTTTTTACAATTACCATTAATTCGAATACAGGAACTACAACTGATCTTTGTCATTGTTGACTAAAGAACAAAAGGGTATCGTATGAATGCTGTTAACAAGCCAATTATTTTATATTTAATCATTAACATTAATGATTGCGTACTAATTATTAATTAGAATGATATGGTAAACTTCGTTGTTATCATATCTAATTGAAAACTCAATTTAGTGCGCAATTCAACACGCCTGATATAATATTGTGACCTTTTGTCCACATTAGGCAATTTTCATCTTTTTTTGTCTTAGCATACGTTTGGGTAAAAAAAAACTTTGTTTGTTTTATTTTAGAGGCTTTTTTAAAAAGACTGTTCAAGAAATTTAGCGGTGAAAATCCATGAAAAACTAATTGATTAAAATCAAGCAGTATTTTTATTGGTGATGAGTAATAATATTTGGTTGAATTGGTTAATATCAACAATTTTGACATCAGCATGTGAAGAGCTTTCATATAGTATAAACACGTTTGTATTAAAATTATTTTATCAGAAACACTTACTAAGAATTTTAAGGGTACAATTGTATCTTGTGGATTTAAAAATGGTAAATTTTGGGTGAATTGTATTAAAACGTTTTGAAAACTTTTAAAATTATAAACATTGTTAATTAAAAAGTTTTTGGGAGGGTAAACTGATGGGTGCAAAAATGAGTGACCGCTGGAGAAATTTAGCAAACGTTGAATTTTTAAAGCCAACGCGTCGAGAGCTTTAATAATAAAATAAACATTAAACTTAAAATTTAACAGTACAAATTACAATTTTTCATTTAGAAGGCTATTTGTGGTATGCAATAGGCTAATCATTTGAAGTATTAACTTAAAATTGATATTTTTAAAATTCGCAGGCAATGTCGCGACTGCGATAAAACAAAATTACTTAATATTTTAATTCTTAAATAATTAATTCGCCTAATACGTTCTTGTTTATAAAATAATTAACAAATAAGAATTATTAAATAACGCAAACAAGTGTTAAATAATTATAAAAAACTTTCGTTTTTTTGTTTTTTTTTATTAATTTGTAAATGTATTGTTGACGTGAGGTCGAATGTAAATGTTTAAGAAAAATAAAATTGTTGTTTGTTTAATTGGTTGCAGAACTATTTGAATCAAAACGGATTTATTCCTCTGAAATGGTTTCTTTGAACAATAATAACTTTTCTCGTTATATTAAATCAAACATTTAATTAAATCCATGGGACTTCAACACAGCCTCTATTATGGCCCGCTTATTACACTGCGCAAATCAAAACATTTTTTGTGTTGAGATGGTAGCAGAGCGTGGTTGTGCTTGTTTTTCTTGCTCATCATTGTGGCTTCACTTTTTGTTATAAAAGAAACTCTTTCTGCAACTCACGCTGTTTTAAGCTAATAATTAGCTTACAGTATTTTTTCCCTGCGGCGTTAGCACATTCTCGCCGCCTCATTACTGTATTTTTGCCCTGCGGCGTTAGCAGATTCTCGCCGCCCAATTACTGTCTTTTTGCCCTGCGGCGTTAGCAGATTCTTGTCACCCGATTACTGTATTTTCCTCTGCGGCGTTAGCAGATTCTCGCCGCCCAATTACTGTCTTTTTGCCCTGCGGCGTTAGCAGATCCTCGCCGCCCAATTACTGTATTTTTGCCCTGCGGCGTTAGCAGATTCTCGCCGCCCAATTACTGTATTTTTGCCCTGCCCCTGATTAAAAAAAAAGGAGAGAAACAATGGTGAAAGTGAAGCCCAACTTCAGAAAATAAAAGAAAGACTGGAAAGTCTAGTTGGAAGACTCTAACAGCATTTTGAAAGAAGAGCCTTCTGAACAAGAGCTTGTAACACACCTAAAAGCGCTAAAAGCGGTTCAAGCAAAACTGAAACTACACTTAGAAAAAATTCAGAATCTGGTAATTGAATTTCCCGAGGAAGAAAAGGAGAAAAATTCTTTGTTTTTGGCTGTAATAACTGAAACGATCCCAGACGTGGAAGAAGCAATAACTGAACTTAAAATTGAAATTGAAACGACAGAACTGCTCTTGAAAGATAAAAAAGAAGAACAGGAACGAAAAGAACGGCTCAAAAAAGAAAACCAAGAGAGAGAAGATCGTCTTGAAAAAGAAAAACAAGAGCGACAAGATCGTTTGAAAGAAAAAGAAAAAGAGCTAGAAATAAAAGAAAAAATGGAACAAAAAAGACTAGAACTTGAAAATGAGCGTATTCAGAAAGGTATATCTCCTGTTATAAGTGCTTCTTCAAATAAAAATAATGCTAATTTGACCAAATTGACACTACCAACGTTTAATGGTGAAGATATTATTAAATTCCGACCATTCTGGGATCAATTCCGAGCAGCAATTGATGAAAATGACAGTCTAAATCCGGTAACAAAGTTTACTTATTTAAAGGAAAAATTAAAAGGAAAAGCTAAAATGGCTATAGAAAATTTACCGTCAACAGACGATTATTATCAAATAGCGGTCGATATTTTAAAAGAACAGTTTGGCAGAGTTGACCTTCTTAAACGAACCCTTGTGTCAAAACTACAAAAATTGCCAGTGTCATCAAACTCCACCACTCATCTTCGAATCGTGGGACCGTGGAAACTACAAACAAAACAAATCGTTTCAAGGGCAGTTTTCTAAACCGTCCAATTCTTCAAAATTTTCATCGGCACAAGCCCTAGTTTCATCTAACGAAAACCAAGAAAACGTAAAAAAGAGTTCTTTGTTTTCACCCAAATGTCGATACTGCGAAAAAGAGGGACATTGGAGTGATCAATGTTGGTTATATCCTAATATTGAGGTCAGAAAAGAAAAATTAAATAAAAATTGTGTTATTTGCCTTGGACCAGGCCATAGTCAATCAGATTGTCCATCTCGTCATCCTTGCTCTTACTGCGGTAAGAAAAAAGTACATCATCGCAGCTTGTGCCCACAGCAACCGCATATGACCGGATACAATCAACAATCATCTACTCCTGCTGTAGAAAACAATGCTGCTTGTCTCGCATCAGGAGAAGAGGTTCTCATGCAGACAGCAACTGCAGTGATAAAAAGCCCCGACTTCAAATTTCAAACTGCTGCTCAAATTTTATTGTATACAGGAAGTAGTCGAAGTTATATAACAGAATCCCTTGCACCTAAGTTGCAATTAAAACTAAAGGGCAGCCAAAAACTTTCAGTTTTTACCTTTGGGCCTGGTATATCCAAGGAATTTAGTACCAAAACCGCAGAAGTGAAAATACAATTAAAAAATTCCAGTCATTTGTTGGTGCATGTCAATGTGGTACCCAAAATTACAGGAAATATTCAGAAACCAAAAGTGGACGCTTTGCAGCTACGCGATTACTGGAATCTAACGTTTGCTGATAAACAACTTATTGCTGGAACAAAACAGACAACTGATTTAATGATTGGAAACGACTACTATTGCGATCTTATTAACTCTGAAAGAAAAGAAATTTGTCCTGGTTTGTACCTATTAGATTCTGAACTAGGTTGGATCTTAACTGGTAGAACGTCAAATTCGACTGGACCTGGAACGTCAGTTTCGATGCTCACTCTCACTGAAACAAGTCAAAAAGACTCCCAAAGAAGTTTGACTTATGTAAATGAAAAAATAATGGACAAATAAAACTTAACAAATCTGTGGGATTTAGAAACACTTGGAATAAAAGAACACGGTGGAGAAACAAATGATGATCAAGCACTCAATCAATTTAATGAAACCGTTTATTTTAAAGAAGGAAGTTACCACGTACAATGGCCTTGGAAAACCAAATTTCCTAATCTTCCTGAAAACTGAATGTTAGCTTTAGGCAGATTAAAATCGCTTAAACAACGGCTGAATCATGAAGAAATGAAACAATATTCTGCCATTATCAATGATCAGATTAAAAAGGGCATTGTTGAGGAAGTAAACGAAACCTCAGTGCTTGGGCCTTATCAACATTACATTCCTCATCACGCAGTGCAAACTCCACAAAAAGCGACCACAAAGATCCGTGTAGTATACAATGCTTCGGCGAAAACCAAAGCCACAAATAATAGTCTAAATGATTGTCTTCATAGAGGCCCTGTTATGTTAGAAGATGTTTGCGCGTTGCTCCTCAGATTTCGTCTACATAAAGTAGCTCTGGTATCAGACATAGAAAAAGCGTTTTTACAAGTCGGGTTACAGCCTCCGGAAAAGATGTTGTAAGGTTCTTTTGGCTAAAAGACCCCTTCAAACCTTTCTCTGACTCCAACATCCGCGTTTGTAGATTCACCCGAGTACCTTTTGGTGTGATTTCGAGCCCATATCTATTGTCTGTTGTTGTTTCACACCACTTAAAAAAAGGGGAACTTTTGTAGCTGAAAAAATTCGCCAGAATATTTACGTAGACAACGTTATCACTGGAGTAAACACTGCTAATGAAGCCAAACGTTTTTACAAAGAAGCAAAGCAGATATTTAAGGACATTTCAATGAACTTGAGAGAATGGTGTTCCAATAATCCTTTAGTGAATAGAAGTATTCCTGAGTCAGACCGTTCTGCTGACAGTTCTCAAAAGGCACTAGGGCTCTTATGGAATCACAAATTAGACGTCCTTTCTTTCGCTGAAACCTCAAACCGCTTGTCATCAAATGATGAAGTATGCACTAAGCGGAAGGTTCTTTCCAACACGGCGGGTGTTTTCAACCCTTTGGGATTATATACACCTGTTACCATTAAAGCTAAAATATTTTTGCAAAGATTATGGGAACAAAATCCAGACTGGGATAGTCCCGCTGGTTCATATGAAACCAAACAATGGTTGAAAATTAGCAAGGATCTAAAAGAAATTCCTTATCATCATATAATACGATATTTAAACATTGACCAAAGGAAAAATCAAATTTACCAGCTTCTTTGCTTTTGTGACGCTTCGAAATTTGCATATTCAGCTGCAGTATATCTTAGAGTATCTGAAAATGGAATGAATTGGACAGACATTTTATTTTCAAAATCCAGAGTAGCTCCTAAAAAGGGGCTTATTATTCCACGCCTGGAACTCATGGCTATATTGGTTGGAGTTAGAATTCTTAAATTCGTTAGTTCCTCATTGAAGCTACCAATTCAAAAAATTATTATCTGGACTGACAGCCAGTGTGTCCTGTACTGGTTAAAAACGACCAAATTACTTACGAGTTTTGTCGAAAATCGTTTAAAAGAAATCAGAAAATTAATTAGTGAAGATTTAGCTCCCTGTAGCGTCCGGTTTGTTTGTTCTGAACAAAATCCCGCTGATTTGCCATCAAGGGGAATGGAAACTAAGGAATTAGTCGAAAACAAACTCTGGTGGAACGGCCCAAAGTGGCTTGAAAAAGATGAAAAAATCTGGCCACAATTGGAAATTAATGAAATAAATGAAAATCATATCTTACCAGAAACTAGAGGTAACAAAACCTTATACCAGATTTCAAATGTGGCAGGGGAAGGTCCTTCAGGATTAGAAGCAATAATCTGAAACACGTGTCACTGCTTGGGTCAGAAGATTTGTGGAAAATCTGAAACAAGGAAAACCTTCTGGAAAACCTTCAATGGAAATAAATCAATCCAGAGTTTTTTGGATAAAATAAGCCCAGAAAAACAATTTTCAAAAGGAAATTGAATACTTAAAAAATAAAGCAAATCATAATCTTGAAAAAAACCAGTTAGTTCTGCAGTTGGGACTTCAGTTAGATAGTGAAAATCTTCTAAAGTGCCATGGACGATTGGAGTATGCGGACTTGCAAGAAACTGCCTTAAAACCTATACTTCTTTCAAAAAACAATTACTTAACAAAGCTTATTTGTGAAGAAAAGCATCGAAATATTCAACATTTTGGTGTTAATCACACTTTAGCTGAGATCCGAAAAGAATACTGGATACCGCAAGGACGCTGTACTGTAAAGAAGATCTTAAAAGACTGTCTTGTGTGCAAACGGCATGAAGGTGGACCTTTTAAATTGCCAAAAATGCCTCCATGGCCGCGTCAAAGAGTTGAAGCATCTAACCTTTATTACGTGGGGTACAATTATCGGTCCCACTACATCAAAATCCTGCTGACAAATCCATATCAAAAATTTTCATTTGTTTGTTTACGTGTATGGCAGTGCGAGCCATTCACTTAGAACTTATGAGTGATATGTCAGCAGAATGTTTTTTAATGGGATTAAGAAAATTTATTAGTCGTCGAGGTTGTCCAGCAGACATTATTTTAGACAACGCTTCACAATTCAAGTTAACACAAAAAACTTTGGACAAAGCTTGGAAGGAAGTTACAAAGTGCTCGGAGGTTCAGAATTGTGCGGCAAATCAAAAAATAGCGTGGAAATTTATTGTGGAACACGCCCCCTGGATGGGGGGATTTTATGAAAGATTGGTTGGGTTGGTAAAGCGTCCCTTGCGTAAGACTCTTGGACGCATATTATTAACACGAGATCAAATGGAAGCGACCATTTGTGAAGTTGAATCTGCAATAAATTCAAGACCTCTAACTTTTATTGGAAATAATTTTGAGTCTGGCATAACTATCACGCCATCTGATTTTCTTTGCCTAAATTCTAGACGCTTAGCAAATCCTGTCTTGAACTTGAAATCACTAAATGAAGCTGAAAATGAAACTGACCCAGATTTTTACCTGTTCGAAGTTCTGCGTCCTCACTACTGGAGTCCTGGAAGAAAGGACATCGATTACTAAAGCAATTTTGGAAAATATGGCGTGAAGAGTATCTCCAATGTCTTCGTGAAAGGATGCAAACCCATCATATGCAATCACGAGTAGTTTGTACTGAGACTCCCAAAATCGGTCAAACAGTAATTTTAAAAGATGGATCCCCACGTTCCATCTGGAGGTTGACCAAGATTATCAATTTTAGACATAGTTCCGATGGTACCACAAGAGCAGCAGAAATTCTTCTTCCAAATCAACGTAAACTTTGGCGCCCATTGAACCTGCTGTATCCTTTGGAAACCGAATACTTTGAAAATTCTGGAAGAAACCTTGAAGAACAGTTTTCAAACGCAGATGAAAAGAAATTAAATTCAAAAGTTATGGATACTGCCAATAGCAAGAATTCAACAAACGACCATGATACCAGTTCCTATTTCACGCGAAGTAAACGTGCCGCAGCAGTTAAAGCTCGCATTCAGCTTAAAAAACTATTGGCCTCTAATGACGAAGTTAAAAATTGAAAATT